>SJYC01117338.1:0-15134 GCA_006408675.1 Madoqua kirkii
TTGCAGTCCAAGGGACTCTCAAGAGTCTTCTCCAACACCACAGTTCAAAAGCATCAACTCTTCAGCGCTCAGCCTTCTTTATAGTCCAACTCTCACATCCGTACATGACCACAGGAAAAACCATAGCCTTGACTAGACGGACCTTAGTCAGCAAAGTAATGTCTCTGCTTTTGAATATACTATCTAGGTTGGTCATAACTTTGCTTCCAAGGAGTAAGTGTCTTTTAATTTCATGGCTGCAGTCACCATCTAACTCAATGAAATTATGAGCCATGCTGTGTAGGGCCACTGGAGACAGACAGGTCATTGTGGGGAGTTCTGACAAAACGTGGTAGACTGGAGAGGGGAAGGGCAAACCAATTTAGCATTCTTACTTTGAGAACTCCATGAACAGTATGAAAAGACAAAAATATGCAACACTGTAAGATGTACTGCCCAGGTCTATAGGTTCCCAATATGCTACTGGAGAAGATCAGAGAAATAGTTCCGGAAGGAATGAATAGGCTGAGCCAAAGCAAAAAAAAAAAAAAAATGCCCAGTTGTGGATGTGCCTGGTTGTGAAAGTAAAGTCCAGTACTGTAAAGAACAACATTACATAGGAACCTGGAATGTTAGGTCCATGAATCAAGATAAATTAGAAGTGATCAAACAGGAAGAGGCAAGAGTAAACATGGACATTTTAGGAATCAGTGAACTAAAATGGACTGCAATGGGCAAATTTAATTCAGATGACTGTTATGTCTACTACTGTGGGCAAGCGTCTGTTAGAAGAAATGGAGTAGCCCCTCAAATCAACAAACGAGTCTGAGATGCAGTTTAGTTCAGTTCAGTTCAGTCGCTCAGTCGTGTCCGACTCTTTGTGACCCCATGAATCGCAGCATGCCAGACCTCCCTGTCCATCGAGTCAGTGATGCCATCCAGCCATCTTGCAGTACTTGCATGCAATCTTAAAAACAGCAGAATGAACTCTGTTCATTTCCAAAGCAAGCTATTAAATACTACAGTAATCCAAATCTATGCCCTAATCTAAGCTGAACTTGAAAGTTCTATGAAGACCTACAAAACTTCTATAACTAACACCAAAAACAGGTGTCCTTTTCATCATGGGGGATACTGGCTCCAGCTGTGGGCTTCTGTTCCTGGTAAGCTCTGATTGTCTGTATCCATCTCTCTGTCTAGTTTTGGGGCAGCAGTTTGCCCTGCGACCTCAGTTCTGATGGATCTAAGAATAATTATTGACTTCAGTTGCTGTGTATTTTTTTTGTATTATTATGAGACTGGAATTGATGACCTCCAGGCTCTTTATATGTCAGACTAGAAACCAAAAGTCATATTTAAAAATATTATATCAATTTGCTGCATTTTCATTGCTTTCTCATTCACGTCCTTTGGAGCATCCAAGACTAAAATGATATGAGTCATGTAATTTCAAAAAGGAAAAAAAAATACTGGGAATAAAAGAAGGATGAAAAAGAAGTGAACATTTTAAAATAAACCTCACTATTATACTTGAATCATTAAATTCTGCTTTCAGGATAATAAGTTTATAATATAGCATCTAACATCATGCAATTGGTCAAGTACACTCCAAAGCTTAGAGATCTTGCTCTCAAGAAATTTGTTTAAAAGTTATTTCCTAAAATAGAACAATTTTCCTAAAATAGAACAATTCCCTTCAATGAAGGGAATCTACAGTTTTTCTTTTATCAATGTCATCTGCTTAATCACACAATTACTCATAAAATAACCTCACAATTTATTTTACTTTTTAATATTTCTGATTATTTTGGTAACAATAACAAGTAGATAAATAACTGAAATTATTTTTATTGAGTGAAATGAGAATAATATGTAAGTTTTCATTTTCTACTTTCTTGATGCAAAATAAAATATCTGAACAGTTGGAATAAATGTTATCCAGCTTGGCTTTAGTATTTATTTCCCTTACATCATCCTTAGAAATTACAGTCTGCTTTAAACAAATTCCTTCTTGCATCTGTAAATGTGATCACTGTTTCTGAAATTGAAAAAGGAGAGTAAAATCAACCAGAGAACTGACATGTAGCTTTTTACTAGGGAGAAGTTAATAGCTATATCTGGGAAATTTGTCTTTGGAAAAAAATCACACCGCAAGAAATGATTTATTTAACTCTAAATCAGATTAAAAGCAAATATGCCATTATGAAAAGAAAAATGTGGAAGGATATCTGAATGAGAAAAAGTAAGTTTTTATTCAACCCAGGTGGTTTGGGAAAATTTCTGAATCATTTGGGAAGCTCCTACGAGCAGTTTAGCCTTTCTTATAACACGTGTTTCATGTCCTAGCACTGCTGTTCACATTTTCCAAATACACCCTGACTTGATTCTAGGTGTGAAATGCTGCTCATTGTATTTGTGGTGCTTGACACTGAACATTTTTCTTCTCTTTGCTTCAGTCCCCTGAGGACCAGGCAAAGACTCCACTATTTCTATACATCATATTCTTTTCACCTTCATCTGACAACTGAATTTTGTTCTATACATATCGTACTAAATGGAAGCTCAATGCAGTTATGGAATGGTATTTTTATTTTAAAGTTTGCTTCCATTAGATGCAAAGATATCTACCTCCTTATTTTTCCAATTGAGTTTTTCATTTATCACATATTTTTCTTTTGCTTGAATGGAATTTAGATCTCTGTAAATGAAGTTAACAAAATGTTCCCAAAGGAGTAATTATTTTAACCTGTGAAAAGAAACATATGCTGTTAGATACCACTGGATCAGTTTCTTGAGCTAAAGAGAAATAATCTAAAATGAAATGGAGCTAGTTAATTATAGTTTTCTAATAGAGTAATTAGTGTGCAAAGCCGTTATTTTGATGGGGTTAGAGCTTTTTTAAAAATAAAAATATATAAACATCTTAACATTTAAGAACGGATAATATTTGTAATATTTGAAGAATTGTAGTCTTCATTACTGGAGAAAATTAGAAAGCAGAAACGTTATGTCTGTGTAATGTTTTCATGGTTTTCAGGGGATTATTAAACATAATAAAATGCATATTTTTGAAATATACTTAGTAGTTTATATTTTAAGTTTGGCCAAGTTAAGACAATTGGATGACTTTTTCCAAATAGTGTATAATACACAAAACAACATTTAAAATGAACAAAAGAGAAATGAAAAGAAAGATAGGTGAAGGGAAGAATACATTCTCCTGAAGCAAACTTATGGGTTATCATCAGGATACAAACATTTGGTTGTATTTCTCCACTAAATTGACCTATTTTTTTAGTCACCAAGTTGTGTCTGACTCTTTGCAACTCTATGGATCAAGCACACCAGGATTGCCTATCCTTCACTATCTCTTGGAATTTGCTCAAACTCATGTCCATTGAGTTCGTGATTAAAAACAACCATCTCATCCTCTGCCACCCTCTTCTCCTCCTGCCCTCAAACTTTCAGTATGAGGATCTTTTCCAGTGAGTCAGCTCTTCCTATTTGGTGGCTAAAATTTTGAAGCTTCAGCTTCAGCATCAGTCCTTCCAGTGACTATTCAGGGTTGATTTCCTTTAGGATGCACTGGTTTGATCTTCTTACTGTCTAAGGAACTCTTAAGAATCTTCTCCAGCACCACAATTCAAAAGCATCAATTCTTTGACATTCAGCCTTCTTTAAGATCCAGTTCTCACATCTGTACATGACTACTGGAGAAACCATCATTTTGACTACAGAGACCTTTGTCAATAAAGGAATGTCTCTGCTTTTTAATAGAACAGTATCAGATGTGTCATAACTTACCTTCCAAGAAGCACGTGTCTTTTAATTTCATGATGGCAGTCACTGTTGGCAATGATTTTAGAGTCCAACACTGGTTTGATCTTCTTACTGTCTAAGGAACTCTTAAGAATCTTCTCCAGCACCACAATTCAAAAGCATCAATTCTTTGACATTCAGCCTTCTTTAAGATCCAGTTCTCACATCTGTACATGACTACTGGAGAAACCATCATTTTGACTACAGAGACCTTTGTCAATAAAGGAATGTCTCTGCTTTTTAATAGAACAGTATCAGATGTGTCATAACTTACCTTCCAAGAAGCACGTGTCTTTTAATTTCATGATGGCAGTCACTGTTGGCAATGATTTTAGAGTCCAAGAAAATTAAAACTGTCACTGTTTCCACTATTTCCCTATCTGTTTGTCATGAAGTGATAGGACCAGGTGCCATAGTCTTAGGTTTTTGAATGTTGAGTTTTAAGCCAGCTTTTTCACTCCCTTTTTTCACCCTCATCAAAACATTCTAGTTCCTCTTCACTTTCTGCCATTAGAGTGGCAAGTTGACCTACAAGTCTCAAAGTTTTTGAGAATAAGCCAAAGCCATCTTGAAAGGTATTAAAAAGTAAATATTGAAAAAGTATGGAGGAAAGAAAATGTATTTTAAAAACAATAAATAACATTTTAAAAGTTATAAATGACAAATGACAGTTAAATATCAAGTAGGGCTATCTTTTTGATTAATTTGAACTTAGGAGCTTATGGCTTATTTACTAAAGCTAAATATATAAATTATGCCTTCTAACATAATTGCTGTAGTCCTGATATTTAGCACTGCCAGTGACAAATATATTCAAGTTAGTGATGATATTTGAGCTAAGTTATCCAAATAGTGTCAGGTTATCAGAAGATGTGATTTATTTGCCACTGCCTCTTGAGAAATCTGTATGCAGGCCAAGAAGCAACAGTTAGAACTGGACATGGAACAACAGACTGGTTCCAAATAGGAAAAGGAGTCCATCAAGGCTGTATATTGTTACCCTGCTTATTTAAATTATATGCAGAGTACATCATGAGAAACACTGGACTGGAAGAAACACAAGCTGGAATCAAGATTGCTGGGAGAAATATCAATCACCTCAGATATGCAGATGATACCACCCTTATGGCAGAAAGTGAAGAGGAGCTAAAAAGCCTCTTGATGAAAGTGAAAGAGGAGAGTGAAAAAGTTGGCTTAAAGCTCAACATTCAGAAAACAAAGATCATGGCATCCGGTCTCATCACTTCATGGAAAATAGATGAGGAAACAGTGGAAAGAGTGTCAGACTTTATTTGGGGGTGGGGGGGGTGCTCCAAAATTACTGCAGATGGTGACTGCAGCCATAAAGTAAAAGACGCTTAGTGCTTGGAAGAAAAGTTATGACCAACCTAAATAGCATATTCAAAAGCAGAGACATTACTTTGCTGACTAAGGTCCATCTAGTCAAGGCTATGGTTTTTCCAGTAGTCATGTATGGATATGAGAGTTGGACTGTGAAGAAGGCTGAGCACCGAAGAATTGATGCTTTTGAACTGTGGTGTTGGAGAAGACTCTTGAGAGTCCCTTGGACTGCAAGAGGATCCAACCAGTCCATTCTGAAGATGAGCCCTGGGATTTCTTCGGAAGGAATATGCTAAAGCTGAAACTCTAGTACTTTGACCACCTCATGTAAAGAGTTGACTCATTGGAAAAGACTCTGATGCTGGGAGGGATTGGGGGCAGGAGGAGAAGGGGACGACCGAGGACGAGATGGCTGTATGGCATCACTGACTCAATGGACGTGAGTCTGAGTGAACTCTGGGAGATAGTGATGGACAGGGAGGCCTGGTGTGCTGTGATTCATGGGGTCACAAAGAGTCAGACATGACTGAGCGACTGAATTGAACTGAAGTGAATCTTCTGTTTCCAGATTCAATCACTGATCTAGAAAGATCCCATATTCACAGAGTAACTGAGCCCATGCACCACAACTAGCCTGTGCTCTGGAGCCCAGGAGCCACAACTAAGGAGCCCATGCAAGGCAACTACTGAAGCCTGTGCATTCAAGCCTGTGCTCCACAACAAGAGAAACCTCCACAATGAGAAGCCCAAACGCTGCAAGTAGAGAGTGGCCCTTTGCTCACCATGACTAGAGAAAATCCGCACAGCAGTAAAGACCCAGCACAGCCATAAATAAACAAATAACATTATTCTTTTTAATTATAATCTCACTCCACATGCCACAATCTTTCCACAAATCACAACATGCTGACACCAAGAGAAAAAGTGAATGAGCCCAATGTTGTGCAGGCAGAAGATGACAGGTTGGGAATCTAAGTGCAGGTGTTTCTCCCTAAAATCTGTGCACTTTGCCTTCTGGGTCACCAAAGAAGAGAAGGCATTTAGATAAGGACAGCTCAGAAAGAGCTATGATTGCTACCAAGGAGTACAAGGAGCTTATCTAAAACACAGCATGGCATGAACTACTCAGGTCTTATATGGGAAAAGATGGTATATGAGAAACCAAAAATATGTGGGTGAAAACACAGTCTCAGATGCTCCATACAGAAAGTTAACAAAGCGGCAATTCCATCTTAATCTCACCCCAGTCATGGCTTGAAGCAATATTTATTCTGTCATCATTACTCAAGTGTATTAGCAAGTTTTACTCTCTAATGAGAACATCAGTGTTAGTCTTGAGAGTCCCTAGGACATCTAGGAGATCCAACCAGTCCATCCTAAAGGAAATCAGCCCTGAATATACATTGGAAGGACTGATGCTGAAACTGAAACTCCAATACTTTGCCCACTTGATGTGAAGAGCTGACTCATTGGAAAAGACCCTGATGCTGGGAAAGATTGAAGGCGGGAGGAGAAGTGGACAACAGAGGATGAGATGGTTGGGTGGCATCACTGATTCAATGGACATGAGTTTGACTAAACTCCGGGAGTTGCTGATAGACAGGGAAGCCTGGCGTGCTGCAGTCCACGGCGTCACAGAACTGAACATGACTGAGTGACTGAATTGAACTGAAGTGAATGATAGCATACCTGTTAACATTAAAATGGTTAATGTGGATTGTTTGTTAATTGGAGTGATGCTGTAATGCCAAGTGAAAAGTTCACCATTTGTTGATTACTGGAGATTATGAGTGAAATGACACAAAACACATAAGACATACAAGATGCACAAGAGACACACACACTCTGGCCAGAGGAAGAGAACTGCGCAAGCCAGCGAGCTCGCGGTTTATTTATATACATCCCCCCTGGGCAGAATTCCAGACTGTATGACTAAGCCTTCTCAATATAGCGCATGTGCATAAATATTATCATAAGCAAAAGAGAGTGAAATTTCTACCTACTGCAGAATCTGTTCAGGGCCCTTTCTTCCTCCTTATCGCAGGAAGGGAGTGCTCCCTCGTATACAAGCAAGAGACCGTTGAACTCAAGGCTGTGTCCAGATTCCTTGGCAGAACATCTTGTTCAGCCCACAAGGCAGAGACATCTCCACTTCCCTTATTGTGGCCACATTAACCCTTCACCATTTCTATGCAAAGAAAATAATTTTAAAAGTATACTCTAGAAATTGAAGCTTAACATTGGATGCTGAGGCCATAGGAATTCTTTATTCTTCACATTACTGTGTACGAACCTTGACACCAGAGTTTACATGCTATTCACATATTCTGTTATCCATTAATCTATTTAATTTTGTATTCATTTATTCAGCTTTGCTGAGAATATAGTATGTGCATAAAATTATGCTGACACTGAAGTAGAGCATAAAAGTAAGTAATGTTCAGCCCTCGAGTAGACTTCAAGGTATACACATCCAGAAATAGCAATAGGGTAAAATACACAGGCTTAAATACCCAAAGAGCTATCCATATAAGCAAAGGGCAATTAGCTTTCAGAGGAAGTTAAGTCTTCCCAACCCAAGGAAACTGGCACAGGTTTTATGAAAAGAACGGTATCTGAGAGAAGTCTGAGGCCCGGTTCTGACCAGACTGAGATAGTGAAGGCTTAGACGAGTTTAGACAGAGCCGGAGCCAAGGTCTTCTGGAATTGCCAGGGAAGTCGGAGGCCACATAGGCCGATAAAAGGGTGCCTTTACGGCATCACTCAAAGTAGACAGACAAGCTCAGTTGGATTCTCAGGAACAAGTCAGTTACTATTTTGGAAACACGCTTTTTCAGTCATTCAGTAAATTTATTAGTGGTACATAGATCTTCATTTGAGCTTCCCAGGTGGGTAGGCTGTAAAGAATCACCTGCCAATGCAGGTGACATGATTTCAATTCCTGGGTCAGGAAGACCCCTGGAGAAGGAAATGGCAATCCACTCCAGTATTCTTGACTGGGAAATCCCATGGACAGAAGAGCCTGGCAGGCTACAGCCTACAGAGTTGCAAAAAATCAGACACCACTTAGCAACTAAATCATCAACAAATCTTTATTTATAAAATAAACTTTATAGAAATTAAAGAACCACATATATCCAGAGTACCAAAATAATTATATATTTTATTATTTACTGACAATGAATAGAATAAAAGAAAGCTGCCACAAATTTACAAGCGTGACTTCTGTGCAGAATTTGGCTTTAACGATGGCAGCACTGAAGTACAAGGGAAGTTTGGAATTTTCTGGTGGTGTCTAAAGGAAAAGGAAAATTAAATTCTCATCATCATAGGGCAGTGTTATAAAAACTAATAAAATAAAATACAACATGAACAGGTTAACTTTTCCTCTCTTGCTCATGTTCACTAAAGTCAGAATGCATATTTGGTCACCCTATACATACTAATTTTTTAATATTTTCATTTTTATTGCAACTCTGAGTTTACTTTCCTGCTCCACAGCCTCTTCAAGGCAATTTTCACCTCTGCATTTCTGAGTGTGTAGATGATGGGGTTCAGCATGGGGGTGAGCACCGTGTAGAACACAGCTACCAGCTTGTCCGCAGTGAAGGTGGAGGGGGGCCGCATGTAGAGGAAGATGGCGGGTCCAAAGAACAAGATGACCACCGTGACGTGAGAGGCGCAGGTGGAGAGGGCTTTGCGTCTCCCCTCCGCTGAATGGTTCCTCAAATTGACCAGGATGACAACGTAGGAGGACACCAAGAGGAGGAAGGAGAAGATGGAGAATAACCCACTGTTGGCCAACACAATGACCCCCTCCACAGAGGTGTCAGTGCAGGCAAGCTTGAACAAGGGATGGAGGTCACAGAAGTAGTGGTCAATCACATTGGGACCACAGAAGGATAACTGGAGAGTAATAATGATCTGAACCATGGAGTGAACAAACCCCCCCAGCCAGGAAGCAGCCACCAGACGGTGACACAGAGACCGGCTCATGACGGTTGTGTAGTGAAGGGGCTTGCAGATGGCCACGCAGCGGTCATAGGCCATCACCGTGAGCAGGAAGATCTCAGTAACTCCAAAGAAGTGAAAGAAGAATATCTGAGCCACACAGCCCTCCAGGGAAATGGTCTTAATCTTGGAAAGTAAGTCTGTGATGAATTTAGGGGCAACAGTGGAGGAGTAACTGATCTCCACCAGGGACAGATGACTAAGGAAGAAGTACATGGGGGAACACAGGCTCTTACTGACTCTAACCGTCAGAACAATGAGGCCATTGCCCACCACCGTGGCCAAGTACACAGGCAGAAACACCGCAAAGCACGCTCTCTGCACCTCTGGATCCTGGAAAAGACCGCTGATAATTAACTCAGTCACATTATTGGTCCTCGCCATGGAGCTGATTCATATGTACTGGACTGGAGATAATCAGACATCTGCAATAAAATAAACACTGATTATAACAGATTCACCTCATTTAAATTTTGAAAGAGATGGGAATACCAGACCACCTGACCTGCCTCTTGAGAAATCTGTATGTAGGTCAGGAAGCAACAGTTAGAACTGGACATGGAATAACAGACTGGTTCCAGATAGGAAAAGGAGTACGTCAAGGCTCTATGTCACCCTGCTTATTTAACTTATATGCAGAGTACATCATGAGAAACGCTGGACTGGAAGAAGCACAAGCTGGAATCAAGATTGCCTGGAGAAATATTAATAACCTCAAATATGCAGATGATACCACCCTTATGGTAGAAAGTGAAGAGGAGCTAAAGGGTCTCTTTAAAAAAAAAAAAAAACAGATTCTTTTCTATATATCAGAAACACTACCCAGGGAACCACACTCAAAGAAAAATGACTTTAAGTTTTTTTAAAGTTTTCCAAATTCAGGAAACATAATATAAATTAAAATAATAGAACTGAAACCAAACATATTTGACACATCAATTAATACAAATGACTTAATTTATCTATTAAGATAAAAAGATTTTCAGATTGGATCACAAAGCAAAAACTATCTCTTTGTAGCACACAAAGTCACACCTGAACAAAAGAGTTATGCAGCAAGGAAATGGAAGTTTATGCTCAGACATATTAGGCAAACACAGAGAAAGCAAACAAAACGAGGTAGTGGTCTTAAATACAAGGTAAACAAAAATTTAAGCCAAAAAGCACTAAGTAAAGCAAAGAATAAATAAGACATAAAGTACCTAAATAATTAATGATCTGTCTAAATTGATATATATCAAACTGTGTATCCTAAATTTTCAAGTACATATGGAACTTTCACAAAAATTGGTCATATATTAAACCCACAAAAGAAACCTCAATACATTTCAAATAGTAGAAATAGTACAAGCAATATTCTGGTCAAAAAGTATACAAGGATATATAAAGAAAATGTTTGAAAGTTACTAAAGTTACTAAAAAAGTTGCATATCAGATGGATAAATAAGTTTTTGCTATAGAGCATAGGGAGCTAGAGTCAATATCCTGGAATAAATCATAATGGAAAAGAATATAAAAAATAATGTATACATGCATATAACCGAGTCACTTTGCTGTACAGCAGAAATTAGCACATTGTAAATCAACCAGTCCATTCTGAAGGAGATCAGCCCTGGGATTTCTTTGGAAGGAATGATGCTAAAGCTGAAACTCCAGTACTTTGGCTACCTCATGCCAAGAGTTGACTCATTGGAAAAGACTCACGCTGGGAGGGACTGGGGGCAGGAGGAGAAGGGGACAACAGAGGATGAGATGGCTGGATGGCATCACTGACTTGATGGACGCGAGTCTGAGTGAACTCCGGGAGCTGAGGATGGACAGGCAGGCCTGGCGTGCTGCAATTCATGCGGTCGCAAAGAGTCGGACACGACTGAGCGACAGAACTGAACTGAACTGAAATCAACTTTACTTCAATTTTTTTTAATGTTATAAAATAAAGATACTAAAAGACCCAAAAGGAGACGTGATCAAGTAGGGCAGAAATAGGAGGGTCCACGGGTAAGTGTTTGGCACTGATGCACCCAGGTGATATGATCTAAGTGGTTCAAGGAACTGGGAGGCTTACTTCTCTCATGATTTTGAACTTCCTCTCATACTTTGCTCACTGAAAACTCACAGAGGATTGCTTGGGGTGCTTCAGAGGTCCAGCACAGAAGTGGGCCTCACCTTACCTAGACCAGGACTGAAGATCCCAGTACAGAGGGACTGTTATAAGGATTGATGAGATGAGATAGTAAAGTGCTTAGAAGTGTTTCCAGGTCCTGTGATCCAAAATAAGTATTGACTATTACTATTACCACATCACAGACTTAGGCAGGAGGACGTGGAAAAGTAATACAGCACATTTTTGTTTTTCAGTCATTCAGTTATATCTCTTTGTGACCCCATAGATTGCAGTATACCAGGCTTCCCTATCCTTCACTATCTCCTGGAGTTTGCTCAGACTCAGTGTACAGTGAATAGGTGATGCCATCCAACCATCTCATCCTCTATAACCCCCTTCTCCTCCTGCCCTCAATCTTTCCCAGCATCAGGGTCTTTTCCAGTGGGTCCCCCATTTGCATCAGGTGGCCAAAGTATTGGAGCTTCAGCTTCACCATCAGTCCTTCCAATGAATATTCAGGACTGATTTCCTTTAGGGTGGACTGGTTTGATCTCCTTGCAGTCCCAGGGACTCTCAAGAGTTGTCTCTAACACCACAGTTCGAAAGCATCAATTCTTTGGCGCTCAGCCTTCTTTAGAGTCCAACTCTTACATCTGTATGTGACTACTGGAAAAACCATAGCTTTGACTAGATGGTCTTTTGTGGGCAAAGATGTCTATGCTTTTTAATATGTTGTCTAGTTTTGTCATAGCTTTAGCCTTATCATAGTTTCAGACATCTTTAGAGGCAACGTTGGGATATTACCTTCCACGATGGGCCAGAAATCATGAGATTATTAAATTACACACTCTGGAGTTAAATTTAATAGCAAGTAATACCAAAGGAGGCAGGGTGCTGTAGTGGAAGGAACAAAACCATCATGACTAGTCCTAGCTGGTTGTGAACTCTGGTGGAGAACCTTGGCTGCAACATGGGTTAACAGAGTACTCAGGCGCACAGCTGCCTAAGCTGTGGACTGAATGTGAAGCCCACTTCTGCCCCTTACTAGCTGTGTAACCTCGGGCAGGTCACTTGTACTTTCTGATCCTCAGCTTCCTTACATTTAAAGTGGTGAGAATAATATAATCTACCCCATATTATTGTCATGAGAATCACTTAAGATAATACACACGATTTAACAAAAGCTTGATCTCTAGTAAGGTGCTAATCCTCAGTAAATATTGGCCGTTATTATAAATAATCTTGGGCATAAGCATTTGTGAGGATTAAAAAAATTACATGTAATTATATATATACTGTATATATAATAAATGTCCTCTTTTTCATTTCCAACTCTAACCCTCTCCTTATCCATAAGGAGAGAGAAAATAAAACATATCTATTGCATAGATATCCAGTGTTAGAAAGGGAAAATTTGACACTAGTGGATACTAGTTAGGGAAAAAATTGTAAAGGAAGAGTTACAAGACAAAATTGAAAAAAAAAAATTCAGGCAAGCACACCCACAGGAAGCCTAGAGACTATTTAAAAAGCCACTTATTAGAAACCCAGGAAAAAGAGTGAGCCAAAGACCAAAAATACCAAGCACTCAAAACCAGCAAAGTCAAAGAGAGTACCATAATGAAAAGAACGCTTTCAAACACTGGCATGAGAGCCCACGTACCCCGAACAGGAAAGCCCACAAAACACAGCTGAGTAACGTTCAACAGCAAACGTTCAGCAGTACCTATCAAATAACCTGGGAACTGAGCCCAGAGATTTTAACAGACACTTTGCAAAGATCTCCTGGGTCAACTCCTTTGACTACAGCACAAAGAGAAAGTGGTCATCACATGGCCTGCTTACCCAGGGGTTTGAAAGAAACAGGAGACAGAGGGGAAATGGAGCTGAGCAGTGAAAACCACGGGCTGCCTGGGCAGGACAGGGGGCTAGGGTGCAAGAGAGAGACGTATAGCAGATTCACCATCACTGCAATTTCTCCTCTCTCTCTTCGTGTCATAATATTTATAAGTACAGATATATATAAACAGAATGGATACAATATTTTTTTACAACTTAAACATTACAGTAACTGCTGAGGAAAGATGCTATTGTACTGAGAGGTACACAGGACAATGTTTTCAGGATACTGAAACTCAGCTGATGCAAACTTATATATATCTTTAAGAGGTCAAGTTGCTTGTGTCACATTTTTTTCTGAAGGAGCCTCTATCAGGCTTAACAACCCCAGGAAATAATCATTAAGTGGCTTTTTATAAAGGATCACTACCAGTGTTATTCTTTATTTTACCAACAGGGCTGTAATTTTTGATGCTGGGTAAACAGTCTTAGCTTCCCTGGCTCAGAGGTTAAAGTGTCTGCATGCAGGAGACCTGGGTTTGATCCCTGGGTTGGGAAGATCCCCTGGAGAAGGAAATGGCAGTCCACTCCAGTATTCTTGCCTGGAGAATCCCATGGACAGAGCAGCCTAGTAGGTTACGGTCCATGGGGTCGCAAAGAGTCAGACATGACTGAGCGACTTCACCTCACCTCACCTCAAATAGTCTTAAATGATCATAGTCCTTACAACCAACTGCCTTTATCCAACTCTCAAACTACATTTTTACCTGTGATCAAATCAAGTGAAATTTAAAATATTTATTTTTGCCTTTGTGTTGAATGAGCATGCTCAGTCAGCCATGAAAAACAGTATCTGCCACAAAAAGGCAACTTTGCGAATTACTTTTCATTGTCAAGGTCAATGACAAAGTCATTCGCCTATTCACACTTTTACCTTTACCTCAAGGTCACATTTTCGCCACAAAGACAAACAACCATTTAATTCTTTGCCTGAAAATTTTAATGAGCGCCTTCTCCCAGCTGAAATGACATATGGATATGTGCTATATCTATATGAAGGTATTAGCTTTCAACTTCCTCTGGAAAAGTCACTATTCAAACCACCAATCTTTACAGAGTTTACATACTATTTTTACCAGTGAGGAGACTGAGAACACAGACGCCACTGAGAAGATCAAAACTCAGACCCTAAGATGATTAGTTTTCTGTGTCAACCTGACTGGGGGAAGGGATGCCCAGAAGGCTGGTAAAACACTGTTTCTGGGTGTGTCTGTGAGGGTGTTTCCGGAGAGATTAGCATTGGATGGAACCCAGTATTTATTAGTAGACTAAATAAGAAAGAGTATCCTCACCTCGCAGGTGGGTGTCATCCAATCTGTTGAGGGTTTGAATAGAAGAAAAAGAGGAAAGGTGAATTTGCCCTCTGCCTAGACCAGGATATCTGCCCTTAGACATCAGCCCTCCTCACTCTCAGGCTTTTGGACTCTGATGGGGATTTAGATCAGCTCCGTTGGTTCTCAGATCTTCAGGTTCAGTCTGGAACTATACACCGCTGGCTTTCCTAGGACTTCAGCTTGCAGGCAGCAGGTGGAACTTCTCAGCCTCCATAATTGCCTGAGCCAATTCCTGACAATAAATCTCATTCTACGTATCTGTGTATTTCCTATTGGTCTTTTATCTGGAAAACCCTAAAACCGACCCTTTGAGGACAGATGATCTAAACCACTGTGGCGTAACTGTTGGTGCATGATAGAGGCTTCAGCATGGGCTGATTCTCCTGAGTGTTGCCTGCATGTGGACATGAGTAGCCATATATGCTAGTTGAATGCATGCTCCCTACCTCTTAGGTACAAAGTGTAGGAGGTACTCAGATACTTATGTTAAACCTTTATAACAGGCTTTATAACTGTAGAGATGCAAATGAGCACAAAGTTTTATATATACAACTCCTACACAGGAGTTTTTAATCACACATGAAACCGATCAATAAAGAACTATTGTTGTAGTAACATTGAAAAATCAATTATGCAATTTTGAATGA
>SJYC01117340.1:0-37073 GCA_006408675.1 Madoqua kirkii
GATTCATCGGTTCACAAAGAGTCGGACATGAATGAGCGACTGAACTGAACTGATGGTAGAATTATATATACAGTTGTCAAGATCTGATAAGATGATTCTTGCTAAGTGAACTTTGACAAACTTAACTGATCAAGCTTAAACATACTGGTTTGAAAAGCCATCTATAACAGTGTATGAAAGGATGAGAGAGATGTGCTGAGCACAGCTCACAGAGATAGGAGATATTTAAATATTTTCACTTACTAGAAAAGATGAAATAGTTATGTTTCAGTAATAGTTTTTCAGTTTTTAACATTATTAAAATTTTTATTTTGTACCGGGGTATAGTTGATTAACAAACAATGTTGCAACAGTGTCAGGTGAACAGTGAAGCGACTCAGCCATAGGTATACATGTATCCATTCTTCCCCAAATGCCCCTTCCATCCAGGCTGCCAGGTAAGACTGAGCAGAGCTGCATGTGATCTACAGTAAGCCACTGTTGGTTATCCATTTTAAACATAGCAGTGGGTGTATGCCCATCCCAAACTCCCTGTGCACTCTAAGTCATTTCAGTCGAGTCCGACCCTTTGGAACCCTGTGGACCACAGCTCCTCAGGCTCCTCTATCCATCGGATTCTCCAGGCAAGAATACTGGAGTGGGTTTTGTTTCCTTCTCCCCCACACTCCCTAGATAGACCTAAAATGAAGTATTGATAGGAAAGCCTTCCAGGGATTCCCACAAGAGCACACTGATAGAGGGAAAGAATAAAACAGAAACTTATGTCTCCCACTACCACAATCTTTCCACACATCACAGCACGCTAACACTGAGAAGTAAAGTAAACGGACCCAGGGTTCACAGGTAGAAGGTGACAGAGGGGAACTCCAATCCAGGTGACCTCTCCCTAGAGTCTGTCCTGTATATTACTGAACATGAAGAAAGACAGCAATGCAACTCAATTTTCAACTTTCTCCAAAATACAGAGGGCTATGAAAGGCATCTGATTCATTTTATGGAATATAAAGCCCTCACCTAAAATACAACCCAAAAAAATGTGAATAGGTGAACTTTTGCTCTGTCCCTCATAGTTCACTAAAATCAAACTTTTATTTAGTCACCAAATGCATGCTCAGTTGTTTAAGGTTTTCATTGTAATTCCACCCCTGAGTTAACTCTCTTGCCCCACAGCCTCTTCAAGGCAATTTTCACCTCTGCATTTCTGAGTGTGTAGATGATAGGGTTCAGCAAGGGGGTGAGCACCGTGTAGAACACGGCCACCAGCTTGTCCACAGTGAAGGTGGAGGGGGGCCGCATGTAGAGGAAGATGGCAGGTCCAAAGAACAAGATGACCACCATGACGTGAGAGGCGCAGGTGGAGAGGGCTTTGCGTCTCCCCTCCGCTGAATGGCTCCTCAAGTTGACCAGGATGACAACGTAGGAGGACACCAAGAGGAGGAAGGAGCACAGAGCAATTAAGCCACTGTTGGCCAACGCAACGACCCCCTCCACAGAGGTGTCAGTGCAGGCAAGTTTGAACAAGGGATGGAGGTCACAGAAGTAGTGGTCAATCACGTTGGGACCACAGAAGGGCAACTGGACAATGACAAGGATCTGTACCATGGAGTGAATTATGCCCCCCACCCAGGAAGCAGCCACCAGACAGTGGCACACAGGCTGGCTCATGACAGCCGTGTAGTGAAGGGGCTTGCAGATGGCCACGCAGCGGTCATAGGCCATCACCGTGAGCAGGAAGATCTCAGCAACTCCAAACAAGTGAAAGAAGAATATCTGAGCCACACAGCCCTCCAGGGAGATGGTCTTAATCTTGGAAAGTAAGTCTGTGATGAATTTAGGGACAACAGTGGAGGAGTAACTGATCTCCACCAGCGACAGGTGACTAAGGAAGAAGTACATGGGGGAACGTAGGCTCTTACTGACTCTAACCGTCAGAACAATGAGGCCATTGCCCACCACCGTGGCCAAGTACACGGGCAGAAACACCGCAAAGCACGCTCTCTGCACCTCTGGATCCTGGAAAAGACCGCTGATAATTAACTCAGTCACATTATTGGTCCTCGCCATGGAGCTGATTCATATGTACTGGACTGGAGATAATCAGACATCTGCAATAAAATAAACACTGATTATAACAGATTCACCTCATTTAAATTTTGAAAGAGATGGGAATACCAGACCACCTGACCTGCCTCTTGAGAAATCTGTATGTAGGTCAGGAAGCAACAGTTAGAACTGGACATGGAATAACAGACTGGTTCCAGATAGGAAAAGGAGTACGTCAAGGCTCTATGTCACCCTGCTTATTTAACTTATATGCAGAGTACATCATGAGAAACGCTGGACTGGAAGAAGCACAAGCTGGAATCAAGATTGCCTGGAGAAATATTAATAACCTCAAATATGCAGATGATACCACCCTTATGGTAGAAAGTGAAGAGGAGCTAAAGGGTCTCTTGATGAAGGTGAAAGAGGAGAGTGAAAAAGTTGGCTTAAAGCTCAACATTCAGAAAACGAAGATCATGGCATCCAGTCTCATCACTTCATGGGAAATAGATGGGGAAACAGTGCAGACAGTGTCAGACTTTATTTTGGGGGGCTCCAAAATCACCGCAGATGGTGACTGCAGCCATGAAATTAGAAGATGCTTACTCCTTGGAAGAAAAGTTATGACCAACCTAGATAGTATATTCAAAAGCAGAGACATTATTTTGCCAACTAAGGTCCGTCTAGTCAAGGCTATGGTTAACAGAAAGCAGTGAATTTTGGGACTCGGAACCAAACTTTCTGACTTTAGCCACAATTCGTTTTAGTCCATTATAAGATATTCTGAATTTAGGGAATCGTTTGAGTTCAGAGTTTATAGTTTTACTATCCTTTTGCATTTTTCAGTGTTCCTGACTTCATTGCATTTTGAACGCTCTCTCCTATTGGGGAATTTTCATGAGACATTTCTGTTCTTAACTTTCTTTTTCCCCTATCTCTGCCTCAGGGAATCCTCTTCCGACTGATATTTCTACCTTTTTCCAAAAGGTCTCTGTCCTGAATTTCTTCACTCCTTTCTGCCAGTCCTCAGTCTGTTCAGGTCAGATTCCTTCTCCAGTCTTGCATCTTCAATAACTATGTTCTTATGACAAATGCTCAAACACATTGGAGATAATTCAGTCCACTAGCTTGTCCCAATCATTACACTTTTACTTTCAAAACCCGTGCCCCTCTGCTCAAACTACTGACAGATCATGAAGTCAGAGAGCTTGTCCTTAGATAGCACTGTTATGGGTGGCCAGCCTGCTTATTCTTTTTCCAGGTTAGTAGAGAATTTCTCTATGAGTTACATCCCTGGAACATACTTACTGACACCCCTTACACATCTATACAACCCCAAACTAGAAGGAAGAAGTACAGATGATACCACCTCAAGCTAACAATGTCATGTAATTCAAAAAAAATATCTTCCAGATTAAGCTAACCAACTAGGACTTTTTTCACCACATAAAGTCCATGAGACATAAGAATGAAAGAGTATTAATACTTTGAATTTCTAAGTTTTATCCCATTATCTTTCCCCTTATCTCCAGGAGTTGGTGATGGACAGGGGGCCTGGCATGCTGCAGTCCATGGGGTTGCGAAGAGTCCAACATGACTGAGCAACTGAACTGAATTGAGCTATCTCTGACTTTATACTAAAACTTTAAAAAACTATAGCTTTGGACATAATACAAATGAACTTATTTACAAAACAGAAAAAGAAATAAAAATAGGGGAAAAAAAGAAAATAAAATAAAAGATGGAAAGGCTTCAACCCCAGGGATGCAAGCGACCATGGAAACATTTCCATTTGCTGATTCCCAACTTTTCCCATTCAGGATTCTATTTCTTAGGCGGCCATGTTAGGTTTGAACAGCTTTTCTATTTCTTGAGGTCTGTTCATTTAGATAGTAATTCAGTACTGCTGTAGACATCTACTCTAGTGTTGGGGGTGTGGGGAATATTATTTTTGTAAAGAATTTAGGAACATATGATTCACTTTAAGAGCAGAAATTCTGTCGTGACCATTTATTTACACTAAGGGAAAGCATGTTGGTTGCTTACATGCCGTGATCTTGTTAGAATCTTTCCTTTATATTTCTTGGCCTTTACAATTTTGACTTGAATTGTCATGAGAGAACTATTATCTTATGCTCCAAATCTTAATCAGCCTTTGAAATATACACCTCTCAGAGCTGTTAGCAAACACAGATTTTTGCGTGTTTGCAAAAACAAGAAAGAAATATACCTTTCAAGAACTGAAAAAGAAAACCTCAACAGCAAGGAGCAGAACAGCAAAAGAATCAAACCCAAAGATCAGTGATTTGGACTGATGGAAACAAATCAATATGTGTCAGAATTTCTCAGGTGAGGACATAAGCCTAGGTTAATACTGTACAAAGTTACTGAACTTGAAAAATTATAGAAACTAGTGTTCTAGAGCAAGGAAAGACTAGAGAAAGAGGTCATGACTTCTGAGAGAGTCAAAGAAATGACTGAGGTGACTCTGAGACACACTAAAAATAAATGCTCATAACAAAACCAATACAATATTGTAAAGTAATTAACCTCCAATTAAAATAAATAAATTTACAATTTTTTTAAAAAGCATATATACTATTTGGGGGACTTCCCTGGTGGCTCAGACGGTAAAGAATGTGTCTGCAATGAAGGAAACCCGGTTTGATCCCTGGGTCAGGAAGGTCTGCTAGAGAACAGAATGGCAACCCACTCCAATATTCTTGTTTGGAGAGTTCCATGGACAGAGGACCCTGGCAGACTATAGTCCATGGGGTCACAATGACTCAGACACAACTGAGCAACTTCACAACAACAATAAAATAAATGCTTATGAAACGTAAATACTGTTTTTAACAAAAGTAAAAGATTGGTACTTGGAGAGTTGGCATGGGTGAAAAAATAAACAAGTTTCATAGTAAGCTGTAGACGTGGAGATCAAAACAACCATTCTGAGAACAAACAGTATGCATCCAATGTACACCCCTCTGTTCCTACAATTAATAGTCCACGATGACAGGAGTTAAGTCTACAAGTGTCGGAAGCTGTGCTGTGTTGGACTCAGTTCAGACCAGCTCAGGAAAATCCGTCACAGGCATCTCTTTCAGCTCTACACATCACATTGGTAGCTTGAAATCAGCCATGGTGGGAGCACGTTGGAAATCAGGCAATGATACAAATCAGGGCTGTTTACTTAGGAGAGCCAGTTAGTAACTATTCACCAGCACACCACTGATCGGAGGCTGGGGGAGAGCCTTTCCACTACATTCCTGGTATTTGCTCCACACGGAGGAAGTCACAGAGACTAAACTCCTGGCACCATGATGCCCCAGTGGAGGTGGAGCAAATTGGGAAGCAGAGATTAGGCATGCCCTCGCCTCCTTTTCTTGGAGTGAGGTGCTGCAGAGAGAACACTTTCTACCCTGCCCTGGGGCAAGTTCTGTTTCAGTGAGGTAGACAGACACAGAGAAGGCAATGGCAACCCACTCCAGTGTTCTTGCCTGGAGAATCTCAGGGACAGGGGAGCCTGGTGGGCTGCCGTCTATGGGGTCACACAGAGTTGGACATGACTGAAGCGACTTAGCAGCAGCAGCAGCAGTAGAGACAGACAGCTCTGTAAGGTAGGTCCCATCTGTGTCTGTGTCAGTCACTCAGTCATGTCTGACTCTTTGCAAGCCCATGGACTGTAGCCCACCAGGCTCCTCTGTCCATGGAATTCCCCAAGAGTAGGAAATGGCAACCTACTCCAGCATTCTTACCTGGAGAATTCTATGGACAGAGCAATGGTGCCCTTTTGATAGAAGTCCCAAGTATATTTACTTGCCATGAATGGATATGAAGCTTTACCTAATTCTGAGACTACGATTTAGAAAAGCCACTTAGACCAGATCATACACCACACTCTTCGTTATCATCTTTTCCTGATGATATCTTTGATCCTAAACAAAGATAACGTTTCTTCCCTTCAAAATGCCTTATTCCTTTAATTTAGAAATTAATTCACCATTCACATAGAAACAGGTATGTTAAGTTTCTTCAAACCTCCAAATAATATATTTTCTCAGGGAGAAAAAAATATTTATTAAAAAAATATATGCTATACCAACATAAATATCCACCAAATCTGCAGTGGGATTATCTATCTGCCTGAATGGGAATCAGAACAATATAATTTCTTGGAAGTAAAATAAAAATAATAGGAATTTCCCTTTGCAGAAGCAAAGGAGTTTTGCCATTCAACAAAGAAGAAAGAAGCTACCTACTAGTGAGCTAAAATTCCAGGAAGGTGGATGCTGCAGAGAAGTTGTGTTGATGCTCATGCCAAACAAAAGCAGTATTGCTAAGCACATCCCAGTATGGTGGGGTTTCCAATACAGGCACCAGGGACCCCGAATCACTAAAAATCCCTGGTACAATCTGCCACCTTGGAAAATCAAGCAGCTCAATGGTTGAAAGAGAAGACTGTGATTCTCAAGAATCACCATTACTAAATTCACACTCACAAACCCAAGAAAATGATTTGGACAGAGATTACGGTCAAATCAAAGAAGGAAATGGCAACTCACTCCAGTATTCTTGCCTGGAAAATTCCATGGACAGAGGAGCCTTGTGGGGCTGCAATCCATGGGGTCACAAGGAGTCTGACACAACTGAGTGGCTGAGCCCACAAGGCTGAATCTGATACGACTAAACCACAGAATAACAGGAGGCCTACAGCAAGTGTGACCTGGAAGATACCTGGAGGCCTCATCCGCCGCCAGGATGCCAAGCTTGTTGCTGTGGAGTCCTGTGTGATCCATGCCTCTCTTTCACTCCGGCACCCAGTCAGCCACCACATCCTGTTCATTTTATCTTTGATCACCTCTCCTGCCACCACACCCCGTTCATTTTGTCTTTGATCACCTCTCGCGGGCTGTTATTTTTCCCATTCTCCCTCCTACCACTGTCTCTACTGCTGTCAGCTGATACCGAGATTACGGGAGCTTCTCAGCCTCCAGACGCTCCCGCTCCATCCATCCTGCAGACTACAGCCAGATAATGGCTCCTTGGACCCTTCTTTCCTCAGATCCTGCACCGGCTGGGAATGAGTGGGGAAAACCTAAGCTCCCCTGCTCACTTTTAAAGACTTGAACAGATTGAGCCACCTCAACCATCACCCTCCTACCCACTAAATTCAACTCACCTCTGTTCAACTCAGGGTCCTCTCATCCTCACACAAGCCCACCCTGATAATCCCCACCACAGAGCCCTCCTTCATCAGAAATGACCTCTCCTTATCCCTTCCAATTCTACCACCTTCCAACCCAGTCCTGTTTGTTCAATGACGCTTGCCTTTAAGACTCCTCCAACCATCTGTGTCTTCTCTTCTTTAGGCACTGTAAATCCTTTGGTGATAATCCTTAAATGTAAATATTGTTGATACTTCTCTACCTCAAATCTAGCGACAGCCCCCCATTGCCCCATGGCATAAAATATACTATTCTCATTATGAATTCCAGGTCCTTCTTGAACTGATCACTGCCTATGTTTGCATCCTTGCTTTTTCATTACCCAGTTGAATATTATACAGGTGTTTCCTTCTCTGTCTTTATGGTTAGCATTCCTACTTTAAAGATGAAGAACCTCACTACTCCAGTAGTAATACAGTCTTTTCTTTGGTCTCTCATAGTATTTTATCATACATCTTTTAAATCATTTTATAATTATAGCTTCTGAGTCTATACAGACTATCATATATTATGCTGACATTCAAAATTTTCTGCTTACTATTCTTTTTCAGTCTTTATTGTTAATTGCACTTTTGGTTAATAGTTATAGCTAGCATTGCAATAGTACTTGCCGTTTGCTATACATACACTAATTCATTTAATTCTCACAACAGGCCTGTAATGTGGGTATTATTATAATCACTGCTTTCTTTATACAGATGAGGAAACAGAAGCACAGATAAGGAAATTAACTGGCCATTCCCACCATCTCTCCCACTTAAGTGAGAAGACATACCTCCTTGTTCCCTGCAATGCTGCCTCCCCAAGAAACATGGAAAGAAGGTGTGACCGGCATGTAAAAGCCTGAGTCAACATTTGAGCATGTACATCGGGTAACCTGCTGGACTGGGGACCAGCACCAGCGACAGACAGAATGCAGACAACAAGAGAGCTTCAGGTGCCACTGAGACTGGTCTCGGAATGAAGTCACAGAACCTCCATCTCAGTCGCATGGTTTTCACTTGATAATCCCAAATATTACCTCACAGAATCACAAAATTGTAAAAGACTTACAAATTACCAAATCTTATGTTACATATATTTCACAAAAAACAAATGAATAAATTAATTCCTTGCCCTGTCCCCTCCCTCCAAAAAAATCTTCAAAATCAACCACCTAATTAACAGAGGGACTTCCCTGGTTGCCCAGTGGTTAAGACTGCCCATGCAGGGGGGCATGGGTTTGATCCCTGGCCAGGGAAGTTCCCACATACCTGTGACATAACCTAAAAGAAATAAATAGTATGCAATTTATAAATTAACTAATGAGCATTTGTATCTGAAAGAGAACTGATTTGCCCAATACCATATATATGGCTAGTCAGAAACTCACAACTTACTTCCAGTCACATCACCTACCCTTAAGTCAGAGAATCTGGTGTGGTCCGTTCTGCCTTAGGGCAGGCAACTGGCTCAGATGGATCCCAAATGCATTCAAGTGCCTCCAGTTCAGCATGAACTTAGCTTCTGCTGGAAATGACCATTACTTCAGGAAATGATCTGGTTTGGAGAAACGGGGAGGGGATGAAGCATTGAATTCCTCTCTGGGAATTCTGACAAGCAAGATGCTTTGGCTAATACTGACACACTCAGATGATTTTCCCCCTGAAGGCCCCCACGGAGCCAAGTTCGGTCACACTCAGCTATGCCACTCTGAGAGTCGTGCTGAAAAGATACACAGACCTTTCATTCTACCCTCCTTTGTTTACAGATAGGGTGACACAGGATGAGACATGTTAATTGGACCCTAGGCACACGCCACTTAGTTGCCAGGTTACTAACTTAGAAAACAGTGCTCTTTCAACAACACCAGGCTGCCTTCTGATGGGACTGTGTGGTGGTTTCTACTGGACTCAAGATCAGATCTTGTCTCCAAAAGAAAAATCAGCAATATTCCTAGGACTTTTAGAAAACAAAGAAGGTCATGGCTAAGATGAATCATCAAAAACAAAAAGGAAAATACAGAGGATTTCGATACAGATTAACATCTGGATTTATAAAATATAGAAGAAATACACATAAGCCCAGGAAGTAGCAACACAGAGATTTTTAAGATCCTGCCTTTCCTGTAAACAAACCTATCCACCCACTGAAAGTTCAAGGGTTGTGATTAAATGCTTAGATCCGTGAACTATTTGAAATAATTTCAGCCACACATATAATCAAGGGAACAATTTCCTCATGGAATTTCCTTTCTCTGGGGTGAACTTTACCAAGTAAACTATGACTTGGGGAAAGATTCAAAATCACTTTCAATTAGCTTAGTGAGATTTCTATAAAGTTTTTTCACTCAAGAATGAGACAGTAAGAGAGGAAACTTGAAAGTAAGATGAAGGAAATTTTTTTCCAGACTTACTACTGAGGATTAACAGGAGAATAAACAGAGAAGAAAAGGGACTGGACAGGGAGCCAGGACCCCTGGGCACTAGTTGGGTTCAGGGGCTGATTATCTAACTTAAGCCACGTCATCTCACCTTTTCACCCGCCACTCTCCCGTTTCCTCTTCTGTATAAAGTGACTGGATTGCACTAGGTTAACTCCAATGTACCTCCCGGTTCTAACGTTCATGGATTCAAGTCACTGAGCTCCCCTCATGCATCTCCTCATCAACGTCGGGAATGCAGGACATGCTCATTAAGTTTTGTTCAATAAGTTATTAAATGTAGCTGAAAATTCTGAAGTGAATGAATAATTAGTAAATTATGTCACAGTTGGACTCTGCGACATAACCAAGCTATAAAAATCATGCTTATAAAAAGTGTTTAATTACATGGGTAATAGATTCCCAGGTGGTTCAGTGGTAAAGAATCTGCGAGATGTAGTCTCAGTCCCTGGGTGGGGAAGATCCCCTGAAGGAGGAAATGCAATCCATTCCAGTACTCTTGCCTAGAAAATTCCATGGACAGAGGAGCCTGGTGGGCTACGGTCCACAGGGTCACAAAGAGTCTGACACGACCGAGTGGCTGAACACACAACAGACTGTAGTAGACTGCCGAGACCACAAGCCAGTCCTTACATCCTTATCCTCTTCCATTTGGAACAGGGCAGAACCCTGATATTCAGCAGAACATAAATCTACACAGAAGAAAATATGTTAGTTTCCAATCTCCTCTGCAAATAAGGGTAGTCATGCGACCTCTGCTGCTGCTAAGTCGCTTCAGTCGTGTCCGACTCTGTGCAACCCCATAGACGGCAGCCCAACAGGCTCCCCCATCCCTGGGATTCTCTAGACAAGACCACTGGACTGGGTTGCCATTTCCTTCTCCAGTGCATGAAAGTGAAAAGTAAAAGTGCAATTGAATTAAGCTGCTAACAACATAAGGTAGACTGTTTTGTTATCTTTTATGTAAGCCTCATGATAACCACAAGACAAATCTACCATAGATTCACAAGAAATAAAGATAAGGAAATAAGAGGATAATGCCATGCAAAGTCACCAATTCACAAATGTAGGTAACAGAGTATTAAAAATTAACTACAAAACAGCCAGAAAGTATTTCATCAAATGGAAACAGTAAGGCTTTACATTTCAATGATTACTATAAGGATAAACAGACTGAATTCTCCAATCAAAAGGCACAGAGTTGCTGGACAGATTTTTAAAAAAGAAGAGGAATTCCCTGACAGTGTTATGGTTAGGACTACACGGTTCCAATGATGAAGATGCAGTCTCCATTCCTGCTCAGGAAACTAAGATCCCACAAGCAAGACAGCTGGACTGGGGTGGGGGCGGGGGAAATGGATTCTCACAAGGTGAAAAAACATACATATATATACACAATATATGTAACTATTTGTGGTGATGGATGTTAATGCCAAGATCAAGGCTCAGCCTCTACTTCTCTTCAGCTTTCACTGCTCTGACCCACAGCCTCTTCACGGCCTTCTTCACTTCAGCGTTTCTCAGGGAGTAGATGACAGGGTTGAGCAGCGGGGTGATCACCGTGTAGAACACGGCCACCGCCTTGTCCGCAGACAGGGTGGTAGAGGGTCTCAGATAGATGAACATGCAGGACCCGAAGAACAAGGTCACCACAGTGACGTGGGCCCCACAGGTGGACAGAGCTTTGCGCCGCCCCACGGAGCTCCGGGTCCTCAGGTGGAGCAAGATGACCACATAGGAGGCTAAGAGGACCACGAAGCTGATCACAGACAGGGTCCCCCCATTGGCAACGATCAGAAGACCAATGAGGATGGTGTCAGAGCAGGCAAGTCTGAGCAGGGGAAGCAGGTCACAGAAATAGTGGTCGATCACATTGGGGCCACAGAAGGGCAAGCGGAAGATGAGAAGGATTTGGGCCAAGGAATGCACAAAGCCCCCCACCCAGGCTACGCCCACCAGGAAGGCACATGCCTGCCGGCTCATGATGGTGGTGTAGCTGAGGGGCTTGCAGATGGCCACGCAGCGGTCATAGGCCATCACAGTGAGCAGGAAAATCTCAGTGCCACCAAACAAGTGGACAAAGAAAACCTGTGTCATGCAGCCCCACAGAGGTATAGCTTTCCTCTCAGCCAGCAGGTCTGAGATGAGTCTGGGGGCTGTGGTCGAGGCGTAGCAGATCTCCACGAAGGACAGGCAGCTCAGGAAGAAGTACATGGGGGAGCCGAGGCTTCTGCTGCTCATGATGGTGAGGACAAGGAGGAAATTCCCCAGCACAGTGGCTGTGTACAGGAGCAGAAATATCACAAAGCAGGCTTTCTGCACCCCTGGATTGGGAGAAAGTCCCAGGAAAATGAATTCTGTCACATTGTGTGTTTTAGCCATGACATAGCCACCAGGAGGCAGGAATTTGGAAGAGTGATCTGAAATGACAGGAAACGAGACTCCTACATTAAGTGGGAAATTTACGTAACAATCTGTTTTAAGTGTGAGAAGCTTGTGAGCTGGACACTGAATGACAGGTAGGAGTCAGTTATTTAGAAAAGAAGGGAAGAACACTCCAAGGAAGCCGTGGGGGAAGTGCAAACTATAAAAATTTGAGCGAGGCTGGAGTAAAGTGAAGAATAGCAACCATAAAGTTGGAGCCAGGATCCAGTACCAATTCACAAAGGACTGTTATGGACCTTGGGGTTTGCTCAACAGACAATGAGGAATCATCAAAAATGTTAGTGGACCCAAAGGCAGAATCCCTTGGCATGCAGAAATTGCACTAGTGGACTAGAGGTTGAACTAGGAGGAGTCTGTTAGGAGGCTGATTGCCTCACTGGATGGTGTGGGGCAGCAGGTACAGCGTTGCTGTGTCCGTAATAACTGTCTCTATTGCCGCTGAATGCTTCTGTCTTTTGCCTGCAGATTCCCTTCATCCTACTTCCTCTTGCTCCTCTCCCTTTCTGGGTTTCAGAATAGGAGTCTCACCTTCCCGTACACCCTTCAGGGTCTTCTGAAGAAATTTCCCTGGACATTCAGCACGCTCTCCTATTTCTGCTTCTCCACCTAATTATCTGCTTCTACATTCGGTCACCAGGTGACCTAGTTCCTTTCAAAAGTTCCAGTTCAATCCATTCACAATTCTTCTCTTTACAGGTACGTTCACTTCTTTCAGGTTTCTGTCCCTCAGTGGCAAGAGAAGTACAAACCACCTCTACACCCAAAATGCCAACTATGACCCATCCTCCTAAGAAGGCAGGCCTTCCAACACCTCAAAACATCGCCACAATTGTGCATTGACTGGTTAGCAGACTATCTTCACCCATGCTGGATTTGGTCAAGGTGACTGAGATCAAACTGTATCAACCTGATCCCTTCTACAGGCAGACTCCAGGGCACCTGAGACCGGAGTCATGCGGCATCCACTCACACCACAAAGCATCCTTCCTTCAACACTGGGAACAGGTAATTATGGACTACCATGAGTCACCACTATAAGGAAATCACCAATAGAGGTTACGATTGCAGAGACCAAGAGAAGGCAGAGACCATCACTAAACCCTCAGATCTTTTGAGAATTTCACCAAATCACTCCTGGAAGAAACCACTGCTGGATTCCCAGGTTCACATTCCAATTACTACAGGTGGTAACTAATCTAGAAAGTTATTTACCCTCTCAGAGACTCAAATCCACACTGTTCCATGGAGATAAAACCTACCTCACAATCGGATGCCATATATCTCCCTCCTAGCCCATCCCAGGAGAAGTTAAGTATTCATACACTGTGCTGCCCTGGAAGCTTCTCAGAGATAGGAAATCCATTTCCTAATCTATAGACCCTTACAATCAGTGGTCCCTCCTTTCTCGAGACCTTTTGAAATCACAGCATTTTACACACTAACTTATAACTGTGTTCTGTGATCATCTGCTCCACTAAATTGTGAATTTACTGGGGCAGAGATTATAAGCTGCTCAGCACTCCATCTCTGGTGCCAACTGAATATCCACCACAATAC
The DNA here is from genome assembly GCA_006408675.1 of Madoqua kirkii. Lineage (NCBI taxonomy): Eukaryota > Metazoa > Chordata > Mammalia > Artiodactyla > Bovidae > Madoqua > Madoqua kirkii. The sequence goes on from SJYC01117340.1 coordinate 13,696, forward strand.
AGTACTCAGTGAATATGCATAGAATGAGCAGCAAATATAGATCTTTCCTGGCTTCTGAGCACAGTATTTGGTACATTGTAAATGTTCATTAAATGTTGAAAGAATAAAGGATTAACACCAAATATTCTCCATCCCTGTGTCCCGTGTCTAGCACAGTGCTTGCCTCAGGCAGAGACCAGATCAATGTGGAGCACTTTGTCAAATGCCATGGATGTTTTACAATACTCCCTTTGCTTTCAAAGTGAAATGGCAACCATCACATGCTCACAATATAAAACTCACCCCAGTGTTCCTGTAGCTTCATTGTCTCACCACAATTCTTTTTTCTGTTCTGACCACAGAGAGGCAAATAATACCCCAAGAACATCCCCTAGAATATGCAGTTTCCCAGTTATTCAGTCTAAAACCATTAGGCCAAGCAGCCAAACAGAGCTCACACATCTCAGGATTTGCCAGATAGAGAATCTGCTCCTCTGCAGCCTCAGGCTTGGGAATGTTGAGACTAAGCCAGAAGGTGATGTACGGCAAAACCAATACAGTAAAGTATTAACCTCCAACTAAAAGAGATAAACCCAGTCTGTGTTCCATACAGGATGCTTGGGGCTGGTGCACGGGGATGATCCAGAGAGATGATACGGGGTGGGAGGTAGGAGGGGGTTTCAGGATTGGGAGCTTGTGTACACCTGTGGCTGATTCATGTCAATGTATGGCAAAACCAATACAGTATTGTAATGTAGAATAAAGTAAAAATAAAATTTTAAAATAAATCAATAAAACAGGAGCACACTAGACCTGCCTCCCTGGTGTTCCCTGGAGATATAAGAATTCTGGTGACTCAGCCTGAGTTCGCGTAGCTGAGAGATACCAGGGAGGAAAGCATGGGGATCAAGTGAGAGAAGATTGGTCCCCAGAGACCCATGCCTGGCCCCTTCCTAACCAGGCACCTGCCTCATGGGAAGCAGGACCTGGATACGAACATCTCAGACTTCCTCACAGGTAACATAACTTCAGAAATCAATAGGGAATGGTAAATTAATTCCACCCAGTGTTCACAGGGTACTTAGGCTATGGGGCTCCATGCTGTTTAGAGGTCAGTTAGATCCAGGTCGTATCAGGAACTCAGTCATGTGACCTTACACGAAATGACACCATTCAAAAGATGGGTCCAAGCAATATGGGTGGTTGTCAGTAAACTGAGATAGCACTTCTACTGGCCTTTGGTGCGGATGAGGGTACAGAAGAGCAGATCTCAACCTGAGCAGTTTTTGCCTTCAAGAGTATACCTGGCAATATCGGACACATTTTTCATGGTACCAACCTGCAGGGGAGGAGGTGTTATCAGCATCTAGTGGGCAGAGGCCAGAGATGCTAAGAAACATCCTATAATGCACAAGATAGCCTCCACAGCATAGCTTATCTGAGCCAAACCGCAATACTACTGCTATTCAGATACCCTACTAAAGAGGGGAAACAATCTGAACTGGTGTTTATTAAACTGGACTTTGACTGCATATGAGCTTATTAATCGGCGTTGACCCTGCAACAAAATGTTTCACCAGTGCCATACTGGAACTTTGCAAAATCAGTGTGCTCTCCACCAGTGCTGCTCATGGACGCCACTCACGCAGGCTTGAGCAAAACTAAAGCTGAAACAAGAGGAGAAATTCCAACAATAATTAAGGAGAAAATTATAATGACATATTTAAGGATTGCTTTAAAGATTTTAATGCAATTGCTTTTGAGAACGCAAACCCTAACTAATCATTATTCTCTATATTGAAAAAGCCCTAGGAAGGTTAGCAAATAGTTACATAAAAGCTTCCAATATTTAAGTGATATTAGTATTAAATGTGCATACTTTTGACAAATTTTCACTGCTTGTATATATTTAATTATAGCAAATGATAAACTAGATTTGTATCTATTCATGTGTATTTTACTAATGACATACCTAACTTTTTCATAATTGTCAAGGTATTTCTATGCTACATGGTTCCTCTAAAGTTTTTCAAACTGGCACAAATCTCCAAAAATTTTTCAATGTATTTATTGGAAATAATCCTCATATGTAGTTCAAATCCACATGTTTCTAGAGTCAACCATATAAGCATATTTAGCATAAAAATAGGAGAAGTGCTATGTTACAGACAGTATCTATGTAACAAATATTTATTAAGCAGCTACATTGTGCCAAGTACTGTGCCTGGTAAGCAAAATCTATTAAGCGAAACCAGCCAAAGGAGCCTTAAAACAGAAGGACTGAATTGCCTCAAATGCCTGAAAATATAGTGACAGCAGCACCATGGTGGCTTAAGAACTCACTTTTGGCTCCTCCCTTCATTTAACAATAAATATTTGGCATCTACCCATGAAGAACTCCATTTATGGGACATGTGAGATCCAGCTCCACATGCCAAGGAACTAGAGAAGGGTCTCATCCACAGGCGTATGGGGCAAGAGGCAGACAAAACTCATTATGCCAATCCAAAATTACCTTCTCAAGACACATAATAATAAAATTGCAAAAATCAAGAGTGAATCTTAAAAGCAGCAAGAGGAAAGAAGTTTGAATCCTGCAAAGGACCTCCATGAGATTATCAAAAGATATCTCAGCCGAAATTTAAGAGGCCTGTAGAAAGTGAACTGATACTCTGAAATTATTGAACAAAAAAAAAATTTCCAACATAGAATACTCTATCCAGAAAAGTTATCACTCAGTAATAAAGGGGGAAAAAAGACTTTCTCAGACAAATAGCTAAAAAAATTCAATTCCACCTAGCTTACAAGAAATACTGACAGTTTGTTTGGCTGAAATACAAGAACGTTAGGTAGAACAGGAAAATGTATGAAAAATATATAACACACTGAATAAAGAAAATGTACAGTCTAATTTTGAAAATCTAATACTGTAACAGATGGTGCGTTAACCGCTTAACTCTAGTATAAAGGTTAAAGGACATGAGCATCAAAAATAACCACAACTACTGTAATTTGTGAAAGAATATGCAATATAAAGAGGCATATTACAACATTAAAGACATTAAAGGAGAGGTAAGAGGATAGGTTTTTCTATGCAGCTGAATTAAGCTGCCGTCAACATACTGTGTTGCTGTTTCATGTAAGCTTCATGGTAACCACAAGCAAAACCCACAGTAGATTCAAAAAGAATAAAGGCAAGGAGATCAGAGCATAACACCATGCAAAGTTACCAATTCAAAAATGTAGTTAGCAAAAGAATCAAAAATCAACGATAAAACAGCCAGAAAACAATCAAATGGCAATAATAAGTCTTTACATTTCAATGACTGCTGTAAGGATAAGTGGACTGAATTCTCCAATCAAAAGGCACAGAGTTACTGGAAGGATTTAAAAAGAAAAAAAAAAAGAAGAGTCAGTTATATGCTGTTACACAATACCCATTATCAGCTTTAGGAACATCTACACTCAAGAGTAGGGCTTCCCTTATAGTTCAGTTGGTAAAGAATCTGCCTGCAATGCAGGAGACCTGAGTTCAATCCTTGGGTTGGGAAGATCCCCTGGAAAAGGAAATGGCCACCCACTCCAGTACTCTTGCCTGGAGAATGCCATGGACAGAGGGGCCTGGCAGGCTACTGTCCATGGGGTCACAAGAGTCAGACACGATTTAGTGACTAAACCACCACCACACTCAAGAGTAAAGGGGTGAAAAAAAAGTTCATGAAAATTGAAACTAAAAGAGGGAAGAATAGCAGTGTATTTATATCAGACAAAGTAGACTTTAGGGCAAAAATTGGAATAGGAGATGAAGGTCATTAAATAATAATAAAGTGGTCAATTCATCAAAAAGTGTAGCGTTTGTAAATATATATGCAACTAACTCTGAAGCACCTAAATACTTTGTTAGCCAAAAAGTTCATTCCATAAGGTTTTATGGAAAAACTCACACTAGTATTTGGCCAGTCCTATATGTTAATACTGACAGGGGCAATCAACAATAATACAATGGATGAAAGCAGGGGACTTCCACATGTTCAGTCCCATGAAAGAGGTCGTGTCCTGGTGAGGATCACATGAGGTCTGTAGATTGCTGTGGGTGACGTGGCCGTTTTAACAATGTTAATTCTTCCAGTCCAGGAGCGTGGGATATCTTTTCATTTCTTTGACTCATCTTCACTTTCCCTTATCAGTGCTTCACAGTTCTCAGCATGTAAGTCTTTCACCTGAGTGGTCAGGTTTTCTCCTATGATTTTTTTTTATGCAATTTTAACAGGGATTGTTTTTTTACTTTCTCTTTCTGATATTTCATTGTTCATCTAAAGAAATGCAATAGATTCCTGTATTCTTTTATATGCTGCCTTGCTGAATTCATTTGTCAGTTCTAATGGTTTTTGTGTGGCGTTTTAAGGGTTTTCTACACAGTGTCATGTCGTCTGCATATAATGACAGTTTTACTTCTTCCTTTCCAATTTGGATAACTTTCCTATTTTTTTTTTTATTTTAGTTGGAGGCTAATTACTTTACAATACTGTAGTGGTTTCTGCCATACATTGACATGAATCAGCCATGGGTGTACGTGTGTTCCCCATCCTGAACCCCCCTCCCACCTCCCTCCCCATCCCATCCCTCAGGGTCATCCCATTACACCAGCCCTGAGCACCCTGTCTCATGCATCGAACCTGGACTGGCGATCTGTTTCACATACGATAATACACACGTTTCAATGCTATTCTCTCAGATCATCCCACCCTCTCCCTCTTCCACAGAGTCCAAAAGTCTGTTCTTTACATCTGTCTCTTTTGCTGTCTCGCATATAGGGTTATCGTTACCATCTTTCTAAATTCCATATACACGTGTTAGTATATTGTATTGGTGTTTTTCTTTCTGGCTTACTTCACTCTGTATAATAGGCTCCAGTTTCATCCACCTCATTAGAACTGATTCAAATGTATTCTTTCTAATGGCTGAGTAATATTCCATTTTGGTTTCGGTCTGTTTGAAGACCGTGACCAGGACTTCCAACACTATATGGAACAAGTGGTGAGAGGAGTCAGCCTTGTCTTTTTCCAGATTTTAACAGGAAGACTCAGCTTTTCACCACCGAGTATCATGCTGGCTGAGAGTTTGTTGTAAATAGCTTTATTATATTTTGATATGCTCCCTACACACCCATTTTGGTGAGAGCTTTTATCATAAATGGATGCTGAATTTTATCAGATGCTTCACTGTATCTAATGAATGATCGTGTGGTTTTTATCTTTTCTTTTGTTGATGAAGTGCATCACACTGATTCATTTGTGTATGTTGAACAGACCTTGTGACTGGGACTTCCAGTCCCAAAGAAAGGCAAAGACAAAGAATGCTCAGACCACCACACAACTGCACTCATCTCACATGCTAGTAAAGTAATGCTCAAAATTCTCCAAGCCAGGCTTCAGCAATATGTGACCTGTGAACTTCCACATGTTCAAGCTGGTTTTAGAAAAGGCAGAGGAACCAGAGATCAAATTACCAACATCCGCTGGATCCTGGAAAAAGCAAGAGAGTTCCAGAAAAACATCCATTTCTGTTTTATTGACTATGCTAAAGCCTTTGACTGTGTGGATCACAATAAACTGTGGAAAATTCTGAAAGAGATGGGAGTAACAGACCACCTGACCTGCCTCTTGAGAAACCTGTATGCAGGTCAGGAAGCAGCAGTTAGAACCATATATGAAATGTATCGCCAGTCCAGGTTTGATGCATGATACTGGATGCTTGGGGCTGGTGCCCTGAGACGACCCAGAGGGATGGTATGGGGAGGGAGGAGAGAAAGGGGTTCAGGATGGGGAACATGCGTATACCTGTGGCGGATTCATGTTGCTGTATGGCAAAACCAATACAATATTGTAAAGTAATTAGCCTCCAATTAAAATAAATAAATTTATATTTTAAAAAAATAAATTTCCAACAACAACCCCCCCCAAAAAAATAAATAAATAAATATGCTTTAAAAAAAGAACTGGACATGGGAGTACGTCCAGGCTGTATATTGTCACCCTGCTTATTTAACTTATATGCAGAGCACATCATGAGAAACACTGGGATGGAAGAAGTACAAGCTGGAATCAAGATTGCTGGGAGAAACATCAATAACCTCAGATATGCAGATGACACAACCCTTATGGCAGAAAGTGAAGAGGAACTCAAAAGCCTCTTGATGAAAGTGAAAGAGGAGAGTGAAAAAGTTGTCTTAAAGCTCAATATTCAGAAAATGAAGATCATGGCATCTGGTCCCATCATTTCATGGAAAATAAATGGGGAAACAGTGGAAACGGTGTCAGGCTTTATTTTGGGGGGCTCCAAAATCACTGCAGATGGTGATTGCAACCATGAAATTAAAAGATGTTTACTCCTTGGAAGAAAAGTTATGACCAACCTAAATAGCATATTCAAAAGCAGAGACATTACTTTGCTGACTAAAGTCCGTCTAGTCAAGGCTATGGTTTTTCCTGTGGTCATGTATGGATGTGAGAGCTGGACTGTGAAGAAGGCTGAGCGCCGAAGAATTGATGCTTTTGAACTGTGGTGATGCAGAAGAGTCTTGAGAGTCCCTTGGACTGCAAGGGGATCCAACCAGTCCATTCTGAAGGAGATCAGCCCTGGGATTTCTTTGGGAGGAATGATGCTAAAGCTGAAACTCCAGTACTTTGGCCACCTCATGTGAAGAGCTGACTCATTGGAAAAGACTCTGATGCTGGGAGGGATTGGGGGCAGGAGGAGAGGGGACGACAGAGGATGAGATGGCTGGATGGCATCACTGACTCGATAGACATGAGTCTGAGTGAACTCCAGGAGTTGGTGATGAACAGGGAGGCCTGGTGTGCTGCGATTCATGGGGTCACAAAGAGTCAGACACGACTGAGTGACTGAACTAAACTGAACTGACTAGACAGACCTTTGTTGGTAATGTCTCTGCTTTTGAATATGCTAATCTAGGTTGGTCATAACTTTCCTTCCAAGGAGTAAGCATCTTTTAATTTCATGGCTGCAATTACCATCTGCAGTGAGACGCTACACAATTAAAAAATGTTTAAGACAAGGAAAATCTGCCCTAGAAATGTAACGACATTAATGATTATTATTTAACTTTTAGATATGATCATTGTATTATGGTTTTGTTGTGTAGACAGACCTGCAAACATTCAAATGATATTGTGTCTGGCATTTACTTCAACTTACAGATGAAAGAAGATTGACCATGGATTAATAACTGTTGAAATGAGGAAAAATGTTGATTTCTGACTTCAGTCTTAGACTTTCTTATTTAATAGGTCTTGAGTGAAATTCCTTTCATCTCCATTTTTAACAAGTGCATCTCAGATCTAAGATTAATCTGATGCCAGTGGTCTCTAGATAACACTGAGCAAAGAAGATCAAGTAAACATTGTACATATGGTTGAGAACAAAAGATGCTTTCCTAAAACAACTGTGTCTTGGAGGCCTAAATAAGACAGCACTGGAAATTTAGTTAGACAATCAGGTCATGAAGGACTTGAAGCTTGCAGAGAAAGCTTGTAGGGAAAGTGGTAGTCCATGGTAGCTTGTAGAGAAAGTGATAATGTAATTACACGGAGGAAACAGCCAAGACCAGACAGCTCTGATGATGCGATGCTAGGTGTTTCAGGGAACTGAATCAACCCAGAAACACTGTACTAGGATAAACCCGAGAGGGCATCCAGAACAGCCCATCAGAATTCCTTCATCAACAGTCCCTTCCATGTGACCATGAGGACTTCATTTGAATACATTATTTTCTGTATCTTTTTAAACTTAATGCAATGAGCATGTATTACTTTGCAATTTTAAAAGGTAATAACGAGAGCAATAAAATTGTTACATCCAAAAGTCAAGGAAGTCTGGAGTTATCCAGTGAAAGGGAACTTTGTCCCTGCCATACTTCAATAGCCCAGAGGGTTCTGATTGATGACCTTTATATTGGATATGAAGTACATAATAGATGTTAGGCTGCAATTAGATGCTTTGTGTTTAAAAAATTGAACCTAAGTTGTCTAGGAAATATGATCTTGCAGAGACCTTGCTCTTTAATACACTGTAGGGACCAAAGCACACTAGTTAGAAATCACACAGGCAAGGTCTGCAGCTCCACATCAGCTGTGCAACATAAGATAAATCTCTTGGCATCCTGTTTTTTCACAGTAACATTGGGATAATACTACTATTTCCACCCTAGTTAGAAAGGTATTGGCAGTCAATAAACGTAAGTTACTGTATTTTTTTTTTTCATGAGGTGTCTTAGGATGCAGCCACTCCATATCTAGACATATCTACCAAGAAGCGGTCACCATGGTTAATGAATAACAGGTCTTCCCACAACTTTATGAAATGGGTTGGCAACAAGCAAACATTAGGCCCCAAATGGGACTTATTGAGTTGAATTACTGAGAATAAGACAAGGAGATTCTATTGAGTACCTGATATTTGCAAAGGACAAAACCATAGATATAAAGTAAATAAGACTAGACCCTGCCCTCAAAGAATCACTAGTCCTTTCAATGCTATTTACAATTCAGAGTGCAATTGAAACCCAGAAGTGAGGGATATATTACCCAGCCTGGGGTTCAGAGAAGGCTTCCCATAAAACAGGAGTGAACCAAGTCCTATTTATAATCCCTTCTCTTACATAAAGCAAAACCCAGGTCACTTGAGCAAGTGGTCAAAAGACTTCACCAGGGGCAAAGGGGAGCCAGAGCTTCTGAATATGGCCCCCAGGTTGCATAGGGCATAATTTGCTCAACTGTACAGGGAGGCCCTGGGAAAGACCTGGCATGTTGCAAGGACTCTTGGACCAGCTTTGCCACCATTTACGTTTTGTGACCTTGGGCAAGTCACTGCTCCTCTGTGGTCTTCCTCACCTGTCATAAAGGGCCTGAGCGTGGCTCTTATATTCTGTGGTTCTTGTGGACTTGCCAAATGACCTTGAGTTCAGAGCAATATTTCTATATGGCGAAAGCCACTGTAATAATTCCTATTAGTGACCAGAAGTCAGTGAGTGCTCTCCACCTGGAGCTTATGTTTTAGGGCCTTTCTTGGTTTTCATTCTTGCAGCTGACATGAGATTATCTTAGATCATGGAAGAATACTGGCTCCTAATGCAAACCTAGCTGGGTTGGGAATATCCCCAGGAGTAGAACATAGCAACCCACTCCAGTACTCTCGCCTGGAGAATCCCATGGACAGAGGAGCCTGGTAGGCTACAGTCTACAGGGTCACAAAGAGTCGGACACCACTGAAATGACTTAGCATGCACGTACACAGTGCAAACCGCAAGGATTGAGGAGCATTAACTTGGACTTGCAGGGGCCATATCATTATTAAGGTATTAAACCAGGCTAACAGATCAGTCTAAGGCCTTAAGTCTAAGAAGTCCAAGGACTGGTCAAATGAATTAGGTCATGGCAACAGGAAAAGGGCATAACTGCATTTTCTTGTAACTGACATAAAGGGAGGAGCATATTTCACAGGACTGTGTCTCTGGCCCTGTTGGGCTGCACACCACAGGCCTAAGAGGGTTTTACCCACAGGCCTACAATACATCTGCCCCACAGCCCACCAGGTTGCTACCCCACAGGCCACCAGGCCTCTACCCTGTTGGCCACCAGGCCGCGACCCCACAGGCCTACAATACATCTACCCCACAGGCCACCAGGCCTCGACTCCACAGCTCACCAGGTCTCTAACCCACAGCCCACCAGGCCGATACCCCACAGGTCTACAAGACCTCAATCCTGCAGGCCCGCCAGGCCTTTACTTGACCAGCATAAAGACTGAAGAAAAAGTCCTGAGTCAGCAACAGAAACATTAATGGTTTAACAGGTAAGGAGAACTTACATGTCTGAAGCAAGGTCCTGGAGCAATGCATTGCTATGTGCAGCAGACACAACAGGACACGGCGGCAGCTTTCCCTCTTGAGGCTAGGAGACCAGTTACAGGAGAAAATGACGTCAGGTCGGCTCATCAGTTACCCGGGAAACCAGCAGAGGGGCACTCCCCTTACCGCCCTTTTGATGAGCTACTGGAAACAATCATCACCTGGGCCTGGGGCAAGTTTGTAGGACGGTCAGTTCTGCAAATAGGGCGCAGATGGAGCAGGCACTGGTCCAGCAGGGGACGGACGGGAGGACAGTCATCTAGGGCGGTCTGAGCATACAAACCCTCGACCCTTTCCTCAGAAGGCCGCCGAGGTGATCCTGCCTGTGCTAAGGAAGCAGTCGGCCTAAAATTAGCATTGAAAGAACACGTTCCGTTGCACTTGCTCCTTACAAAGTGCAAAAGTTGGACCACAAAGACATCTGAGCACTGAAGAACTGATGTTGCAGAACTGTAGTGCTAGAGAAGCCTCTTGAGAGTTCCTTGGACTGCAAGGAGATCAAATCAGTCAATCTTTAAGGAAATCAACCCATTCATTGGAAGGACTGGTGCTGAAGCAGAAGCTCCAATCTTTTGGCCACTTGATGTGAAGAGCCAACTCATTGGAAAAGACCCCGATGCTAGGAAAGGGTAAAGGCCAAAAGAAGGGAGCGACAGAGGTTGACATGGTTAGACAGCATCACTGACTCAATGGGCATGAACTTTGGGAAATCCCTGGAGATAGTGAAGAACAGGGAAGCCTGGCATGCTGTAGTCCAGGGATCACCAAGAGCTGGAATGCACCTTAGCGACTGAACAACATTTCACCCAATTCCCTTGACATTAACCACACACATAAAGTACAATACTTCTGGTTCCATACAAGTCTCACATTTTTTTAACTTTTGAAAGACTGAACGCTATGAGTCTCATGATACAGTCTGCAGTTATAATAGAAAGAGGCAACAGTGACATCATCCCAAGAGGGCTGAGCAGGCTGAGTCAACAACTGCATGTTCAGAAGAGCTCACCCTGACTAGACATGCTGCGCATTCTGAGGCATGCCTTCACCTTCACTGAGGAAGGTCTTCCCCTGACTCTCTGGACGTAAACTGTAGACACTTTCCCTGCTCAGCATGTAGGAATTTCCTAAAGCCTGCCACTCCGTAACCAAGCCACAGAACCTGGCCATAACCAATCAAGAAAGAAGAGTGAGCATATTATATTACGGTGACTTTAAACTTAAGGATGTCAATATTTTTATCAATGTAAATCATATATGTTGATAAAACTATTTGAGTTTTCTCAACGTAAATCTTACATAAAATGGATTTTTAAGAGATAATTCACCGCTCTGATTGAAAGTCCTCACATGCCTGTTAGACTCCATCCTATCCTCTCCTGCTCTGCTCCCCCACCAGCCCCTGATGTACCTGAAGAACTCTGGATTCTAAGTCATAGTCCACACACAACTGGTAGAGAAAAAACATCAAGGGTTTTGGAAGACTCTTTGACCTGAAGTTTCCTCAACTGCAAAGTGAGCTTTGTCCCCCGAGATGTAACTTTAGGACATTTATTGGTGGATGCTCAGTTCATAGTAGTCATTTGATTCATACTTTCTAGTGTCTGATCTGTATGATATTCTCAAGATTTGTGCCATTTTCAGTAATTATGCCACTAGAAAAAACTCTCTTCTTGGCCAACACATTCAGTTATATTTCCATGTGTTAGGTAACTCTCACGGCTCAATGCCCAGGTTTTGTCTCCATAAGAAGAGGAATCTGAGCTGACAGAAATATCATATCTTTCTGTTTTCATGCCCTATACTTCCAGATCTGCAGCTCAGGTTTTCTGTGGATCCAGAAACATGAAGTCAGGTGGCAATTTTTTTGAAACATTTATTTTTACCCTGAAGTGTCTGGAAAGAAATACCTGACAGTAAAGAAATTATCAGGTCTCTCAGATCAGAATTCAGAAACTTAGATGTATTTATGTTTTGGTGATCCTTAAAGAGAAGCAGAGGCATGTACAGAGAGAACAAGGGCTTAGAAATCAGGCAAACCTGAGTTTGAACCCAGCTTTGTAGGTTACTAACTCTGTGACCTTAATCAAGACACTGATCTCCCAAAGGTTCAGTGTCTTCATCTGTAAAACAAAAGGATATGATTCATCTCACCAGGGTGTTTTCTTATTAATAATATGACCAAATGAGATAAAATATATGAAATCACTTGGATTATTGTAAGATATACACACATATACACATTTATTCTTTGTATATAACATTATCTTCAGAAATAATACAAGGTGTAACAATTAGTCTGTCTTAAGTTGTGTGATGTTGGTGTATTATTTAGATAACTGAGATGAACCAAAATAATAGAGATATAATAACCATTGTTCACTTACAATCTGAAGCACTATGGAATTCTAGAAACTTAATCAACAAAATATTTACTGAGTTTTACACTATGCCACTTAGAGCAAGATACAAATAAATAGGATTCAGGCAATATTCTCAAAGGAGTTATATTCTAACAGGGGAAATGAACACTGAAATATAGTTATTAAAGGTCTTAAAAGATTCCAGCTGTGCATTATGGGAGTTCAAAGAAGGGAAAAGGCATATTCAATTTGGATAATTTTGGAAGCTCCCTAAAGGTAGCAGCATTTATGAGGGGCATTGTAAAGTAAGTAAGGTGCTAAAAGGTAGAGATGGGAAAATATTTTAAAGGAAAGGCACTACGGATCTTCAGAAGCCAGTGAGCTTTACCAGAATGCAGCTTAAAAAAAATAGAACATTAAGAGTAGGCCATACCTTAAGGGTATTACATGTCAAGGAGGAGTTTGTGGTTGATTCAGAAGGCAATGGGGAGTCGTGGAAGAGTCTGGAGAGAAACGCCGAAATCAGAGAAGTACTTCCAGGTGATTTCTTTCAGAAGAAAGTGAGTGAGGGTGGAGTGCCGGGGTTAGAGTTTGAGGGGTATGTTCTTCTAATGTGGGGAGGGAGCCATAGATATTAGGACTCAAAAAAATATGATTGACAAGCAGTGAGGCCCCAGGGGCAGCTGACTTCATACCGTCGCCAACCGGCAGCTCCAGAGTGAGGCACAGAGAGGAGCAGGGGTGCTCATGGAGGGGGAGCGACAAGGCACAGGGTTGCACAAGAGAGTGGGCTGTTGGGGTGTTTTTACAAAGGGCTGAAAAACATGAGAAGCCAAGAGGCTGAAGAGGGAGAAGACCAATGGGCCAAACAAATGAAGGCGTAAGGAGGGAAAACAGGAGGGAGAGAAAAGGACAGACAGAGGTGAACAGAAGAGAATTTTAGCATCAAAATGGTAATGGTACATGGAAAATACCTGTGCCTACGTAGATATCATCACCTAGTGCTCTTAGGCCTCTTAAAATCTCCTTGTGGTTCCACTTAACAGCATGAGCTTATATGAATCTCTGTCGAAAGCTAAAGCACCTTCTATTCTGAGGACTAAAACCTCCAGGATCAACTTGGCTTCCCTAGAACCCCCCGGGCAAATCTTTGGAATGTCAGAACAATAAGATTTCCAAGCATTGTTATGGCCACTATTCCTCTCCTAAACTTTCACCTCCCTGAAGCAGCTCCTTCTCCTTTTCCACCTACCTCTTCATTATTTCCAGAGAGCCCCTGGTTTTCTAGAGTTCATTCTCTCCAAATCAGCCAATCTGCCCCAAGAGCACTGTCAAATGTGGAACAGCAGCCCCCGAAGACCCTCCTAGACTTCGTCCTCGGGACCCCTTCAACCCTGTCCAGTCCCATTAAGGAGAAGAAACTGAACCTTGGGCACATATCCAGGGAAAATTTTGGCTCAGAATTAATCATGCACCCCAATGTTCAGAGCGTCACTGTTTACGATAAGACATGAAAGTGAGCTAAACTTCTATCAGCAGGTGAATGGGTCAGAAAATGTGGTACATATTTACTCTGTCATAAAAAGAGTGAAATAATGCCATCTGCCGCAGCATGGATGGACCTGGAGATCATCATACTAAGTGAAGTAAGTCAGACAGAAAAACAAATATCATATGATACCACTTGCTGCTGCTGTTAAGTCACGTCAGTCGTGTCTGACTCTGTGCGACCCCATAGACGGCAGCCCACCTGCTCCTGTCCCTAGGATTCTCCAGGCAAGAATACTGAAGTGGGTTGCCATTTCCTTCTCCAGTGCATGAAAGTGAAAAGTGAAAGTGAAGTCATGTCCAACTCTTTGTGACCCCATGGGCTGTAGCCTACCAGGCTCCTCCATCCATAGGATTTCCCAGGCAAGAGTACTGGAGTGGGTTGCCAGTGCCTTCTCTGAATGATATCACTTACATGCAGAACATTTTTTTTAATGATACAAATAAACTTGATTAAAAAACAGACTCACAGACTTAGAGAATGAATTTATGGTTACCAGTGGGAAAGAGTGGATTGGGAAGGGATAGACTGGGAGTTTGGGATGGACATATAAACACTGCAATATTTAAAATAGATAACCAACAAGGACCTACTGTACAGCACAGGAAGTTAGTTCCATATTCTGTAATAACCTAAATAGGAGAAGAATTTGAAGAATACAAAAGGAAGGAAGGAACACGAAAGGAAGAAATTATATGTTTAAAAAAAAAAAAAAAGATGGTGGCTGGGCCAAGACCTCCAGGTCAGTTAAACGTAGACAGTGAAATCTCAGTGGCCCAATTTCTTATGCCTTGCTCCCCAGTTTTCCCCGATAGTGAAGTCAAAGTAAGCGAAGTGAAGTTGCTCAGTCATGTCTGACTCTTTGCAGCCCCATAGACTGTAGCCTACCAGGCTCCTCTGTCCATGGGATTTTCCAGGCATTAGTACTGGAGTGGATTGCCATTTCCTTCCCCACGGGATCTTCCCGACCCAGGGCTCGAACCCGGGTCTCCTGCATCGTAGACAGACGCTTTACCATCTGAGCCCCCAGGGAAGTCCTTTCCGCTCATGGAATCATCTATTTCTCCTCCCAGCTCCCTTTCTCCCCATCAGTCTCCTCAGGGCGTTTTTCACTTCGGCATTCCTGAATGAGTAAATGACGGGGTTTAAGAGGGGTGTGACCACCGTGTAAAACACGGCGACTATTTTGTCTGCAGGGAGAGTGACGCAGGGCCTCATGTAGACAAAGGAACAGGGGACGAAGAACAGGGCCACGACCGCAAGGTGAGAGGCGCAGGTGGAGAGGGCCTTGCGCCGGCCTTCTGAGGCCTGGGTCCTCAGGGAGCGCAGGATGACCACGTAGGAAGCGAGCAGCCCCGTGAAGCTGACCACTGAGACGGAGCCGCCATTGGCGATGATCAGCAAGCCGACGAGGACGGTGTCCGAGCAGGCCAGCTTCAGCACCGGGTGGACATCACAGAAGTAGTGGTCAAGGACCATGGGGCCACACAAGGGCAGCTGGAAAATGAGGAAGGTTTGCCCGACCGAATGCAGCAAGCCCGCGCCCCACGCCGCCCCACCAGGAGGCCGCAGGCCCTGCGGTTCATGACGCCCGGGTAGCGCAGCGGCTTGCAGATGGCCACGTAGCGGTCGTAGGCCATCAGCGTCAGCAGAAAGATCTCGGTGCCACCGAAGAAGTGGAGGAAAAATATCTGTGTGATGCAGCCCCTGAGGGAAATGACTTTCCTCTCCATCAAAGAGTCCAGGATGAGCTTGGGGGCTGTGACCGAACAGTAGCAGATCTCCACAAAGGACAAGTAGCTGAGGAATAAATACATGGGGGCGGCGAGCCCTTTGCCGGCCGTGATGATCACCAAAGCCCTGCCATACACGGTAACAGAAGCAACTTTTGCAGTGGCTACTAGACGTTCTCAACCTCAATTACCCTGTAGTTATTGAATTGCAGGCTGGCTCCCTAAAATGCATAGGAGAGGGGCTGAAAGGGAAGAGACAGTCACCCTGCTTCATCTGCTGTCCTTGGAGGTGGCTATGGAGCGGAGGAAATGTAAGTCTTTAGAGGGCTCTACAAACTGACAGAGGGTGATCAGACACAGAAAATCTATAATCATGTTTCTGAAGCTGTTGTTCCCTCAAGGTAAACAAGCTCGGCCAGCATCCTAAGACCATATTCATACACTTCACAACCAACCTGCAGTCCAGGTCAGCGTCTGTGTGTTGACCCAATGAGAGAAACACAGGGTTTGGAGTCAGGAGGTGAGTTTTCAATTCCAGCACAGCTATTCAGTAGCTCTGTGATATTAAACAAGTCTATGATTTTCTTCCATGCCTATAAATTTCATCTGAAAAACAGAAATAAAAGTACCTTTTCCATGGTGCTTTTTTTTGGGGATTGAATGAGCTCACAAGTTTTAAAACAAGCAGTAACTGTATAAGAGAATAATTGATAAGAATATCAGATATATTTTTTATTGGAGTTTAATTGCTTTACAATGTTGTGTTAGTTTCTATGAAAGCAAAAATAAAAAAATAGAACCTAATTAAACTTAAAAGCTTTTGTACAGCAAAGTGAAAGTGTTACTCTGTCAATCGTGTCTGACTCTCTGCAACCCTATGGACTATAGCCTGCCAGCCTCCTCTGTCCATGGGATTTCCCAGGCAAGAATACTGGAGTGGATTGCCATTTGCTTCTCCAGGGGATCTCCCTGGGTCTCGCATTGCAGGCAGATTCTTTACCTTCTGTGCCACTGGGGAATCCAAGCTTTTATACAGAAAAGGGAACCATAAGCAAGACAAAAACAATCCTTAGAATGGGAGAAAATATTTGCAAGTGAAGCAACAAATGAATGATTAATCTCTAAAATATATAAAAAACTCATGCAGCTCAATATCAAACCAAAAAAAAAAAAAAAGGCAAAAGACCTGAATAGGTATCTCTTCAAAGAAGATATACAGACGGCCACAAGTCACATGAAAAGATGCTCAATGTCACTCTTAGAGAAATGCGTATCAGAGTATGATTGATTTTCGCTTTTACTCTGCCTTATCACCCTATTAATGCAGAGTCTGATGGGTACTCAGTGTCCCCCACTTCAGAAGGCGGATCTGACACCCATCTTTGTGTGCATAGACTTGCAGCAGCCTCGGGATCTGACTTAAGCATCTTAGAACTAGCTTATGGAAGAGTGGGCTATGGAATAACACAGGACTGAATATGCTAAGTGACATGCTAAGTCAGTTCCAGAAAGAAAAACGCTGCATGAGACCACTTGCATGGTGTCTCTAGGGTAGTAAAATTCAGAGAGACAGAAAGTAGACTGCTGTCTCCAGAGGCTGGGGGTGGGGGTACATGGAGTTAGTCTTGGTGCGTGCATGCACAGAGCAGTTTGTGACAACGAAAGACCTTCTTGAGATGGACGATGGGGACGGTTGCACAGCAGTGTGTACGCTCTTTAATACACTGAACTGTGCACGTCACGGCTTCCCTGGTGGCTCAGATGGTAAAGCGTCCGCCTGCAATGCAGGAGACTCAGGTTCGATCTCTGGGTAAGGAAGATATCCTGGAGAAGGAAATGGCAACCCACTCCAGTACTCTTGCCTGGAAAATTCCATGGACGGAGGAGCCTGGTAGGCTACAGTCTATGGGGTTGCAAAGAGCTAAACATGACTGAGCGACTTCACTTCCCTTGTGCACATAAAAATGGTTAAAGTGGTAAATGTTAGGTTATTTGTGTTCGACCACAGACAGATAGACAGACAAACAGAGATGAGAGAGAGACAGAGATAGATAAACCCAAGAGACGCACGTTTCCCCTTACCCATACCAACCTCCAAGAATAGAGGTTGAAGCTTGGCAACTTTGTCCTTCCCACTTCCTTTCCCTCTTCTCTCTTGCATGTACTAGGGCACTTGGTTCACTTCAAAGATTGCAGAGTAATTGAAAAACTAGCACTAGCTGTAAGAAGTCCACAATATGACACTCTTGCTAGGCAATCAATATCATGCACTCTTCATTTTGGAAAATACAGATCTCTGTTCAAACTGACCTTTGTGGCCTAGAGCAAGGGACTGGACTTCTCTGAGTCTCAGTTTCCTTAAGTATAAAATAGGCATCATAAACTGTACTCATGTGCATGCCCTTCCCTTACCGCCCCATCAGCCTCCTCTGGGTATCCAGCTGACTCCCTTGCTGTGTGCCAGTATTTCATCCTCAGGGTGTTTCTGTGAAGAGCAGAAATTATAGGTGGGCATGCTTCACCCTCATGGCAAAAATGGCTGTGTTAGAAATGAATAATTTTTTCACAAAAAATTAATTTCACAAATTATTTCTGTGAAATTTAGCTTTGAATGTAAATGCTACCTGTTTCTATCATCGCCATTGTTTGAGGGTGCTAGTGGGAGAGATTCTCTCGGAAGACTTGTAAGGACCACTTTAGTTTTCAAATTTAAAAAAAAAATTAGTTCTGCTTTTCTGTCTAACGTCATTGAAGGTTAACAGAATAACATGTATATTTGGCGCAATCAAGTTTTCTCTAAAAAGTTAAAATTTTAAAGTATTTAGATTGGAAGAAAGAAAAATAAGTTGACATTTCAAAACATTTGAGAAAGAGTTGCATTTGAGAAAGGTTATCAGACTGTATATTATTGACAGTGGAAGTGACATTTTACCTGTGGGGTAATCTTAATTTTAATTCTGACATTTTAACTGGCAGGACCAAAGAAGAGAGTCTGAAAGATAAGATAATGTACTCTTATCAGTCAGTAAGTAACTGCACATTTCCAGGGTTTATGGGTAAGAAAACTGAAACAAGGATGAACACAGAAGCTTAAGACAGATTAGACCCAATAAACAACTTCTGTGAAACTTCTTCATTCTCATCCTCATCTATGATTTCTTATTATAATTTTCCTACCATAGAACTCTAGGTCCTGGGACTTCTGAAAAATAAGATTGGTGTGAACAGTCCCTCAGAGCTATCTGAGAAGCTGTATTCCAGGCTTACGTCCTCAATAAGTCCAACAAATAAAGTATAATTTTAAACAAATTGGTCTGACTGACTTTTCCAGTACTCATTTCTCCTACTTTTTTTCCAAAGATATTCTATCACCAGAGGAATCAGACACCCAGCCTTTCCTTGCTAGTGTCCCTTACTGAGTAAAATAAACTGTTAGATTCGGAAGGAAGCTCGTGGATTCCTCTTCTTACAGAAGACCCAGACTCACAGGGGGCTGGTGCAGAGCCTGGACTACGATCGGTCTCCACAGCTTCCTGTCCAATACTTTCTCCCTTACGCATCTTATCCACTGACTCCTGCCCACAGATAGCAGGCTTCCACACTGAATAGAGAGCATGGAGAGAGAAGAGCCGTGTTGATAGCAAAAGGCAAAGCAAGGCTAAGGTGTAAGCTCTAAAAAAAACAGTAACGATGTGAACAGTAACGGGCTCCTACTTCAGTTTTCCATCCTTACAGGTTTCTAGTGTTACACCTCACACAGGGCAGGGAACTCAGCAGAGTTAACAAATATTGGAGGTTTGACCCCTGCACTCTGCATCTGCTGCTACACCTATTTCAAAACTAAGATATCATTGCAAGTATCTTATAAATATATATATAAGTATAATGAAGGTATATAGTATAAAAAGTAAGCTTTTTGAAAATCATTCCAAAGAATGCCCCTATAGAGATTAAGTGAATAAGCTTACTTGAATATTGCTTATTGCCTTCATTCTTAACTTAATCTTCTGCAACTTCCATAGTCAGAAAACTGATTCACTTGCACAAGTCACTCCAGGCAGACAGAGATTTTTGTTTCACAGACACAAGGAAATATAAACAGTATGTTAGTTTACACTGATCTAAAACTTGGGAATCTTGGGCCAAGATTGGTCCTCAGCAATATTTAGGTTCTGTGTAGTTCTATCCCCAGGTCTGAAAGAAGCTAACGCCTTCATTTTCACCAGAGACTTTCAGGCATAAAGATGTTGTAGCCAGCCCCCTTGAATTTTTCAAAAGGATATTCGGACACGACTCAGCAGAGATCAAAACTAGCTTTAACATCCCCACAGTGACCATTTTACAAGCGGTTCTGGTGAGGGTGACTGTCATATCTGCTCCAAGTCAAGCTACAGAGTCACTTTCTCCTCCTGTCATTGAAGGTGGCGGGAGAGACTTTAATAGGATGGTATCTAAAGTGTGACCCATCTGCTGAAAGAGGGGACAAATCTAAGAAAGACTCCCCGTGATTGAAATACATGGAAGCTAGAGTAACAGAAATGAATGGTGCAATGTGTGTGAAGACCCTGCCTGAGTCAGAATCTGTTTTACCCAAAAAAAGCACCAGTTAATGCTAACCTTCTTCAGTGGACTCACAAGGCCCCACCCATGCCAGTATCTGCATGTGTCAATTCCAGCACTTAATGACTTTCTCATGAAGAAAGTTATAGGCGAACAGAACAAGATCAATCTATCCTAAAACCCAGTAAAATGAAGATTTAGAAAAATATTTGCTGGGCAGTGAAGCTGTATGTATTTAAGTGGGTGAGATGGAAAACTGAGACAAGAGAATTGAATTCCCTGAACTTTTCTGGCATCCCCTGTCTGGGGAGTTTCTGAGAAGAGCAAAAGTCAACTTCCCAATTGTTTCCTTTCAGAGGTTAAGGAACTTATCTCTAATTAATCCAATTACAATGCTGGGACTTCTACTTGCCCCTGTATAATTAATAACTCTTGTCCTGGCCCCTAGAGGTTTCCATCTGCATTTCAAGCAAATGATGGAGGAGCATCCAGGATCATAGCATCCTTCTGTCCCACCCCAGACATCCACAAGAGGCTTTTGCCGGCCGACTCTGACCTCCACCCTCACTAGCTCAGTGAAGTCAGTGAGTTCCTGGGAGACTGTGACCTAGAGGACCAGGACCACTTTGCGCACGTAGTCCACATGTGACGGCTAAATCACAGAATGTTCGTGAAGGGCCTTCAGGATCATTTTGCCCAACTCATTCATTTTAAAGATGCCCAAACAGTCAAAGAGGGACAAGCACTGTGCCGAGCCACCCTGTGCATTGATAGCATGGTTAAACTCTTTTCCTACCTCCCACTACAGAGGTCCTACTACGACTCATTCTTGAAGTTCTTAGCATTTTACCGCTGTGAGCACATGCTTTTCATGTGCAAGGGCTTCAGAAAGACTACAGTTCCCCAACTTCTGGGCGTAGTCTCGTAAGTAACAGCACAGTACATTTGTGTCCTTCAACTTCTCTAACATCTCACGTACAGTCACAGTAGCACTCTACTACGGAAACTAGCATTCCCACCTGACAGATCAGGTCACTGGGATTCAGGATGACAAGCATGGTTCAGACCTGTATAAATAATAAATCTCACATTGTGAAATGACTCAGTGTAGCATCTCCCATCCACACAGAATATGTCACCAGCAGCTCGTGCCTCACTATGAAGCAAAGAGGCCAGAAGGAAATAAAACTAGAATTTGCCCCCAGTCGGCAGCCCTGCTGCTTCTTTGGAGCTTTATGTTTGGCCAAATACATTATGAAGCAGTGGTGTATGCATGTGGCCTCTTCCTAAAACTCATCTTAAATAATTCAAGAACAGAAACTCTATTTTTACAGCGCCAGGATTTCTTCCTACTTAAAGGACCCTATGTTAAACCTTTCTCCATCAATGCCTATCTCCATAACTTTTTTTTTAACTAAACAGCATTGGCTACTGTAAGAGGCTCAGGATTTTTAACTTCTCACCATCATAACTCTGAAAAAGAAACAAATGTAGTTAAACCGCTGTATGTTTAACAGCTTTTTTACATCCAGAACCTGGGAAGGACTTTTAGGAATAACATAGGCTGATGGAATGAAATGAAGTGATATAAACAGTGGTCCGTGGTGTGCATTTCTGTGGCCACAGATGTGGGAAGGCAGAGCTCCCTTTCTGCCTTACCTCACTCCTTTTAGGCAGAGACCCATGGGTATACGTGCACATGTGTCTGCACACGTGCGTGTGAAAGTGTGTGTATGTGAAAGCATGGAGTCCTAACCACAAGACTGCAGAGAGTTCCCCAAAAGATGTTCAATCTTATTCCAGATAAGAGAAATTAAAATTAAAATTGTTTTTGACTTCCCATTTTTTCAATTATTGCACGAGCAAAATCCCAAAATTCAGCAAAACATTTTACAAGAAAGACAAAGTTGTTGGTGAGAGTAGAAATAGGTGAAGGACATTTTGGTAATATCTAAAGCAGTTTAGGAGAAGGCAACGGCACCCCACTCCAGTACTCTTGCCTGGAAAATCCCGTGGGCAGAGAAGCCTGGTGGGCTGCAGTCCATGGAGTCACTGAGAGTTGGACACGACTCAGTGACTTCACTTTCACTTTTCACTTGCATGCACTGGAGAAGGAAATGGCAACCCACTCCAGTGTTCTTGCCTGGAGAATCCCAGGGACGGCGGAGCCTGGTGGGCTGCTATTTACGGGGTCGCAGAGAGTCGGACACGACTGAAGCGACTTAGCAGCAGCAGCAGCAGCAAAGCAGTTTTATTTCTAGAACTACACAATAGTTCAGTTACACATATTTAAATCGAAGTTATTCTCTGCAACACTTCAAAACAATCCCAATATTTATCAGTGGAAGACTGGAAAAGTAATGACAGTATACCTGTTCAGTAAACATGAAAAACTACAAGAAAGAGGAATTTTTCCTTGTACTAATGCACAAAAATTTCCAAGATATATTGTTAAGTAAATAAAGCAAATTTCAGGTTCATTTACATAGTATGCCTGTGTAAAACACAGAGATAAAAGATATATATATATACCCACTAGATAAACAATTTTCTTATTCTTTTTTTCTTTTGGAGTTTATTTAAGCAAATACTAAAATATATATATGTAATATGATATAATCTATAATTATAATATGATATGAAATATATTATTAATTATATTTTATTTCTATTAATAATTATAATTATATTAATAATTAATTATATGATAATTATTTTCCTACATATTAAAGATATAGTATATGTTGTATATAATATTTGATATAGTTACATATATAAGTTATATTATGCATTATATAATATAAAATATATATGAAATATAATATAATGATAACATATAATTATAAATATATATTATATATTTACATATACATTTTCTTTAAACAAATACTAGAATATATATAATATAATACATAAGATATATTCAGAATAATATACATATTATGCTAAGTCTAAGTCACTTCAGTCGTGTCTGACTCTGTGTGACCCCATAGATGGCAGCCCACGAGGCTCCCCCCATCCCTGGGATTCTCCAAGCAAGAACACTGGAGTAGGTTGCCATTTCCTTCTCCAGGGGATCTTCTCAACCCAGGGATAGAACCCAGGTCTCCTGCATTGCAGGCAGATGCTTTAATCTCTGAGCCACCAGGGAAGCCCAATTAACATATATAATTATATTTTATATATTATATATTTTAAATATCTTATATATTTATATAATATGTTTATATTATATGTAATTAATTATACAAACTATATATAATATG
>SJYC01117341.1:0-11144 GCA_006408675.1 Madoqua kirkii
AGGGGACGACAGAGGATGAGGTGGCTGGATGGCATCACTGACTCGATGGACGTGAGTCTGAGTGAACTCCAGGAGATGGTGATGAACAGGGAGGCCTGACATACTGCGATTCATGGGGTAGCAAAGAGTCAGACATGACTGAGTGACTGAACTCAACTGAATAGCAAGTTGGCAGTGTAAATCAGTTTACAACAAAAATTTACCGTTAACTCATTTAATTAGGCAATATGTGCTCATTGAGCATTAAATATGACCAATCTAACAATAGTTTATATATTAGAAAATGAGGGCTCAGAGAAATGGCTATCTACCCAGGATCACACAGAAAATAGCCCACTGTAGGACTCAGAATCAGGTTGAATTCATAGGGTTTCTTCTAAGCCACCACAAGATATTCTGAATTTAAAGAGTCATTCAAGTTCAGCTCTTATATTTTTTGCATCTTCATTGCATTTTGATGGATCTTTTTGGGAAATCCCCATGACACACTGCTACTCCTAAATTCTGAATTCCTTCTATCCCTCATCTTCTCTTTAGGGAACTATCTTCCTATTGTTAACCCTTCCCTTTCCAAAAGGTCCTCTGTATTGTTTTCTTCACTCCATTCTACTCCTCAGCTCACTCAGGTCAGAGTCCTTCACCAGCCTTGCAGCTTCAATAACTGTGCTTATGGAACAAGTGCTCAAACACTTTGTAGAGAGTTCCGCTCAGTAGTGTGTCTCCGTCATTTCACTCTCACAACTCTTGGCACAGATCCTGAACCCGCAGAGCTGGTCCTCTGAGAGCACTGTGTGCATGACCAGACCACCTGTCCCAGTTCCCGGTTGGGAGCCAGCAGCAAAGTATATGATAACAAGATGAAGGTTTCTCTGTGAGTTATTTCCCTGAGTGGATACTTAATCGAGCACCTTTTATGCATCTATACACCCTCAGAGTGGGCTTCCTGGGTGGTACAATAGTGAAGAATCCACCCACCAAAATAAGACCCGCAAGAGACATGGGTTTTATCCCTGGATCTCGAAGATCCCCTCAAGTAAGAAATGGCAACCCACTTCAGTAATCATGCCTGGAAAATTCCACGGACAGAGGAGCCTGACGGTCTACAGTCCACTGGGTCACAAAGAGTAGACGCTACTGGGTGACAGAGCATGCACACACACACATGCACTCGCACACACACACACACACACACACTCCCTCCCTCAGAGACTACAAGAGAAATATGGATCACAACATCGGATTCAAAACAACACTCTCTAGATTAATGTGCCGTGTTAGGCATATTTTTGCCACACAGGACCCATGAGAAATAAGGAATAAACAGTATGAAGACCTTGATTCTCTGCTTTAAATTTTACCCATTGCTTTTCCCCTTATCTCTGATTTCACACTGAAATTTTCAAGAAATATACTTTTGGAAAAGTAAAACTGCACCTGGTCAATAAGGACTAGAACCAACAGAGAAAACAGAAGTCAGTGATATAGACAGATGGGAACAAAGCCATACTTGTGTGAATTCCTCACATCAGGATGCGCTGAACTTCAAAATTTCCTGAGAGCAGATTACAAGTTTTCTCGCTGACAGCCACATACACCAAGAGTAACCACAGGAGGAGATGAATATGTTAATTGGCTTATCAGTTGTCATCATTTCATTATGTATATAACCATCAAATACCAAGTTATAAATACGAAATATATACATTTTTTTAATTTTTAAGTTTTCTAATTTTTTAATATAAATGTATTTATTTTAATTGGTGGTTAATTACTTTACAATATTCTATTGGTTTTGCCAAAGTTTTTTAATATTTTGAAAATTTTAGGATTATGTAAAGTCACTAAACCTGTAATAAAATAATTATGGCAGAAAGCATCCATGATCCTTGACTTTTCCATTCCTGATTCAGTCCCTGTGTGCCTGAGAATGCCCCTTATTCCTCAAATAAATTCTCCTCTTTGCTTAGGCTAGTTTAACGGGTTTCTGTTTCTTGCAAGCACAACCCTCTAATACATAAACCTAAGAAATGAATAAATAAGTAAATAAATGCATACATAAATCTGAACATCGCTAACATAACAAAAAAATTTTAAATACAATTACTAATTAAAACACAGCTCAAAAATATTTCTTTTATGATAGCCAAGGGAAAAAAAATATTAAAAAACCATAAAACTACTACAAGAAAATATATGTCAAATGAAAAACATATCTACCCCCCAAATTCTTACATATTATATTTAAATAATAAAAGTTAACATAATAATTTTGACTATTCCTAACTTTATATACAAATTTAGGCAGCCTCAGTTAAAATCCAATGAAATTTTTCTTTGTCATTTATATGTCTACTCTAAACTCCTTCTGCAGGAGTTAAAAAAAAGGGGAGCTCAGTCACTTATGGAAACAAAAAAAGAAATTTCCTAGTCAAGAGGCAGTTTCCTGGAAGATACTGATGCACGCAGTATAGAAACGACATTGGTACTCATGACCAAATGCAAGCAATATTGATAAATTCATCATAGGACAGCTCCCTTTCCACTGGTAGCAGTGTTGTGGACACGGGGCTCTCAGAATCAGGAATAGCTGTCAGCATCACAACACCTTGGAAAATCCAGTTGCTGAATAGTTAAAAGATAAGATTGTGAGACATCACAAAAATCTCCTTTTACCACATCCTCCCTTGAAACAAAGGGAAAGATTGGGACAGTGATAGACTGGAGCTGGTAAGACTAAGCTATGGAATAGCAGGAGAACTTCAAGCGACTGTGATGACACCATCAGCCTCCAAGATGCCCAGGCTTGTAGCTTTGATGTCATGTGTGATTCGTGCCTCTCATTCCCATATTCGGCCAGTCACCACAGTCCATTTATTTTCTCTTTAATCATCTCTCCTGCGCACTTCCTCTCCAACCTCGCCGCCTCACCTTCACACCTGCTGTCAGCTGATGCCAAAGTCAGCAAGGCCTCTCAGTCTCTACAGCCTCCCACTCCATCCATCCTGCAGACTACAGCCAGAACATTGTTTCCTGGGTATCTTCCTTCCTCAGATCGTCCACTGCTTGGGAATAACCAGGGAAAATCCTGGACACCTCTGGCTCACTTCAAAGTCTTTCACAGAGTGAGCCATCTCAACCGTCGCCTTCTTAGCCAACTAAACTTCAGCTCATCTCTATTCAACTCAGGGTCCTCTCCTCCTCCCACAAGCCCCCAGCTCATATGTATCTTCTCTGAGCATTGAAAGAATACTTTGGTGATTTTTCTTAAATGCATAGCAAATCAGGCTACTACTCTACCTAAAATGTATCCACACCTCCGCATTGCCTACAGCACAAATTCCAATATTCTTAGCATGGATTCCAGGTTCTTCTTGAACTGGCCCTTGCCGATTTTTGCAACTGTCATCCCCAAAATGAACATTATCCAGCTATTTCCTAATCCAAAATGTCCTTTCTTCCTTCACAGTGTTTAGTATTCCCTTCCTTTTAGATTGCGTGAAGAATCTGATTACTATAGAAATAATCTAGTCTTACCTTTGCGCTCTTGCAGTAAGTACTTCATCGTACTGCTTTTTTTTAGCAGTTAATAAATTCTTTACAATTAAAATACTGTTTCTTTATCTCTACCAAGAAATTCATATCCTAGTATTCAAAATTATCTTTTTAATGTTTTTATTATATTTTTATTATTAATTGCATTTTGGTTGACAGTAATAGCTAGTATTTCAATGGCATCATATGTCACACAGTTTTTTCTTAGTTGTAATTAACATACAATATTACATTGGTTTTAGGTATACAGTATAGTGACTCAATATACACAATAAGCACAGTTGCCATCAGTCACCATACAAAGTTGTCACAATATTACTGATTATATCCCCTATGTACACATTACATGCCTATATCTTATTTATTTTGTAGCTAGAAGTTTGTATCTCCTAATCTCTCTCACCTATTTCATCCTTCCCCGAACAACCTTCCCCTCTGGCAACCAACATTTTGTTCTCTGTATCTACTAATCTCTTTGTGTTTCCCCTTTTTATTCTATATACGTTAATTAATTCAATTTCCAGAACAAACCCGTGATCTGCATATTTTTATCATCCCATTTTTCACATATGAGGGGAAAAAAGAGGCACAGCTAAGTGAATTCACTGACCTAAGTTTACAGAGCAGTGGAGCCAGGATTTCAACCCAAGCAATTTAACTCCAGATCATATGTTTTTTAATCACTACCCTATACAATTTCTAGGCACATAAACACATACTGAAGAGTTAAAATTAAATGTTCTCTTCTATAAGAAATCCAATGCCTACTGATTCCCCAACACAAATATTTCTTGTTTGAGTATGAACTCAATGTTTTTTATTCACTAGAGAAACTAAGGGCAGTATTCTAGGGTCAATCTGAGAGCTCACGCAGAGACGAGAGAAATCAAGGAGGGTCCAGTTTTTCTAGTCTTCATCCCTAGTAGAAGGAACAACTGGTAACTTGTAAAACTGCATTTTCCTTTTCTGTCATCTTTGCCTTTCAGTATCTAATCCTGTCTCTGCTACCCACCCCTCAGCCACCTCCACCATCTCCCCCACTGAGCTGGTAAAACATACCTCTTCTCTGAACGCAATGTTGCCTCACCTAGAAGCATGAGAGGTCAGGGGAGTGATCAGCATAAAAAAGCCCAAATCAGTCTTTGAACACATAGATGCTACATCAGGTGAACTGCTGGACTCTGGACCATAGCATAATGAGAGAATGGAGACAATGCCCCCAAAAAATATAATAGAAATCTCCATGTGCCAATGGGGCTGATCACAGAGTGAGGTAATGAAAGCTCCCTCCCAATCACAGTTTCCTACTTCATAATTCCCGAATGGTACCTCACAGAATCCCAAAATTGTAAAGGACTTAAAATTCATCAAATTTATGTTTTGTATAATTTACCACAATAAAAATAAATTAAATAAATTGAATTCACTACCCCCACCAGAAAAAGCAAATATTTTAAGCCCAACCAGCTCATTTTGAGTAAGCTCTGGGAGTTGGTGTGGAGAAGGCAATGGCACCCCACTCCAGTGCTCTTGCCTGGAAAATCCCATGGATGGAGGAGCCTGGTGGGCTGCAGTCCATGGGGTCGCTAAGAGTCAGACATGACTGAAGTGACTTAGCAGCAGCAGCAGCTGGGAGTTGGTGGTGGACAGGGAGGCATGGCATGTTGCAGTCCCTGGGGTCACAAACAGTCGGACGCAACTGAGCAACTGAGCTGAGCTGAGCTCATTTAGCAAGTGAGCACTGAGGCTGTAAGAGAGAAGTTGATTCACTCAACATCCTGTGGCTGTTTAGAGACTCTGCACTTCCAGCCATACTGAAGTGAAGTGAAGTCGCTCAGTCGTGTCCAACTCTTTGCGACTCCGTGGACTGTAGCCTGCCAGGTTCCTCTGTCCATGGGATTCTCCAGGCAAGAATACTGGAGTGGGTTGCCATTTCCTTCTCCAGGGGATCTTCCCATCCCAGGGATCGAAGCCGGGTCTCCAGCATTGCAGGCAGATGCTTTATCCTCTGAGCCACCAGGGAAGATGCTCCAGCCATATTACCTACCTTCAAGTCAAAATAGCTGGTGTAGTTAGTTCTATCTCAGAACAAAGGATTGAGTCAGACAGATCTCAAGTGCACCTGAGCACATCCAAGTCATCATGAAGTTGGGCACTCTGCTAGAATCGATCATTACTCAAGGAGATGATCTGGTCTGGAGAAACTAGAATAGGACAGAGAATTGAAATCCCCCCCTTGGAATCCTAAATCCTGACAAGACAGGTGCCTTTGCAAATACTACCAGCACATTCGCTTTTTCACTCAAGTCCCCTTGAACAAAGTTCAGTTCATACCCAGCTCAGTCACTCTTACTAGAGCTGAAAACACTTAGAGACCTTTTACTCTAACCTCTTCAGTTTATAGATGAGGTGAATGAGGCGGAGAGAGGGTAATTGGATTCCCAAGCTGCACACCAGTTATTTCCCAGGTACCTAATTCAGAAGTCAGTGCTCTTTCTGCACTGAGGACTGGAGGGTGGTTGTTACTGCCATTCAAGGATCAAACCTTGCCCTGAAGAAAAGCACCAGTGTCCCTGGGAGCTTTTAGAACACAAAGCAGACGATGTCTAAGATGAATCACCAAAAAGAAGGGGAGGAGGGGAATTCAAGGGATCTGGATTAGAGTTGATCTATAATAGCTAGGAAATGAACAAATGCCACAGAAAGCAGAAAAGAGATTTTAAGACCTTGGTTTTCATGAAGAAAACTTACACACCATCAAAACCCCAGTGGTTGTAATTAGTTCCTTGCATAAGTTCAGATCCTTTAAATAAATTAACCCACACACTCTAATCAAGGGAACAACTTCCCCATGGAATTTCTTTTCTCTCAGGTGAAACTTTGTCAACTAACCTTGACTTAGGAGAGAGTTAAAATCTTTTCAATTAGCTTAGGGAGATGGCCATAAAGTTTGTACCCAAAAACAAAGTAATAAAATTTTAAAAGCTGAAAGTAAGACATCAAAGGAATACTTTTCCAGACTGAACTGCTGAAAATGAAAAGGCCAACTGAATAGAGGAGCAGTGAGGACTAGACAGGGAACCAGGACAGCTGGGCACTGGCTGAGGTTCGGTAACTGACTCACTTCTATCTTAACCAGGTCATTTCACCTTCAACCTCTCACTCTCCCTGTTTCCACTTCTAAATAAAATGACAGAATTGGGCTAGATTATCCCCATTGTACCTTCCAATACTAACATGTCTATATACACCACTTGGAGAAGGGAATGGCAAGCCACTCCAATTTTCTTGCATGGACAGAGGAGCCTGTCGGGCTACAGTCTGTGGGGTTGCAAAGAGTCGGACACGACTGAGCGACTAACACACACATAAGCCACTTAGACTTCCTGTGTTTCAGCCTCTCCAATGACAGTGATAATAATGTAATAGAGTAAGAATTTTCTCAGCAAGAGAAGTCATTCATCCATCCAGTCATTCACGCATTTATTCAGGAAATAGCATCGTGTCCTTTAATGTGTCAAGCATGGATGCTAAAGATTTGGCCATGAGGAAACAACGTCCCTAACTCAAAACAGTTATATCTGTCATATTCCCAGCAAGGGGAAGTGGGAAATATGAGGAAACCAATTAGGTGAATATCAATTGCAATAATCCAGCCAATAGTTGCTTGTCTTTACAAGGATGGTAGCACTGAAGGCTTTAGGAAGTCGTCAGAATCTATGAGTTCCCAATCCTGAACCCCCCTCCCACCACCCTCCCCATATCATCTCTCTGGGTCATCCCAGTGCACCAGCCCCAAGCATCCTGTATCTTGTATCAAACCTAGACTGGTGATTCTTTTCTCTGTGGGAGAGAGAGAGGGTGGGATGATTTGGGAGAATGGCATGAGTCCTCTTTTTTTTCTTGGTGAGTTTAGCTAAAGCATTTTTGGTTTTGTTTCATTGATGTTTTATATTCCCCTCTTAGTCTCTAGTCACTTATTTCCACTCTTTCTTATTTCATTCCTTCTACTAATTCTGGGCTTCATTTGTTCTTCTTCTAGTTTCTTTAGGTATAGGATTAGGTTTTCTATTCGAGATCTTTCTTGTTTCTTGATGTAAGCATCTATTGTTATGAACTTCCCTCTTAGAATTCCTTTTGTTGCATCCCGTGGGTTTTGAAATTACAAAACAAACTGTATACACAAAGAATGCCTCAGACAATATGCCAATCTTTACATACATTCTCCCTTGCTCAGAGGTTAAAGCATCTGCCTGCAATGCAGGAGACCTGGGTTTGGTCCCTGAGTCAGGAAGATCCCCTGGAGAAGGAAATGGCAATCCACTCCAGTACTCTTGCCTGGAGAATCCCATGGACAGAGGAGCTTGGTGGACTATAGTCCACAGGGTTGCAAAGAGTTGGACATGATTGAGCAACTTCACTTCTTTTTTAGGAGAAGAACACAATAAAACCTTGATATTTTTTTAACAGAACACAATTTCACATAGGAAAAAAAAAGATTATACATTCTAGAAGGGTGACCATGCATATTTCTGTTGAACAAAATGAAAGCAAAAGTGTTTGGTGGCACTTTTGAATCAGCTCCTACGTGGAAAGATATCAGTTTATCCTCCCCTATTCCCCTTTATGGTCTCCTCAGTTCAGTTCAGTTTAGTCACTCAGTCATGTCCGACTCTTTGTGACCCCATGAATTGCAGCACACCAGGCCTCCCTGTCCATCACCAACTCCCAGAGTTCACTCAGATTCACGTCCATCGAGTCCGTGATGCCATCCAGCATCTCATCCTCTGTCGTCCCCTTCTCCTCCTGCCCCCAATCCCTCCCAGCATCAGAGTCTTTTCCAATGAGTCAACTCTTCTCATGAGGTGGCCAAAGTACTGGAGTTTCAGCTTTAGCATCATTCCTTCCAAAGAAATCCCAGGGCTGATCTCCTTCAGAATGGACTGGTTGGATCTCCTTGTAGTCCTAGGGACTCTCAAGAGTCTTCTCCAACACTGCAGTTCAAAGCATCAGTCTCCTAAAAGACAAATATAATACTAGAGCTGTACTGTCTAATATCACATCCACAAACCACATTTATCTTTTTCAATTAAACTGTTAAAACTAAATAAAATTTAAAATTCAGTTCTTTGGTCTCACTAACCACTCTACAGTCTCTCTACAGCTCAGCAGCCACTACCAGGCTGGGCCTCACAGATATGGAGCATCAGCTGCATAACATACATTCTGCTGGACAGCCTTGATGTGCAGAATTAGAAGCTCTTTAAGGTCATGAGGTTGAGTCTACTAGATGGCTGATTCTGCATTTCTAATAATATTTTTGGAACTCCCAACAATGTTGGGACTTCTACTTCTGTATTTCTGTAGTTCTCTCTCAGTAAGTTGCCATTTTTCTATTATATGCGGTCAAACCCATACCTAAAACACATATAAATAATAAATAGGAAAAGAATACAAAATTGTATATGCAGAGTAGTTGGCAGGCCTGTACCAATTTGTCCTGAATGAAATTTTCTATTTATTATCTAAAAAATATACATTTGGAGACTTTTTTTTCTTTCTTGATGTTTCAGCAGAATCAATAACTGAGAATTAACTGCATGGTCTCCAACTGTGAGTGGTATAATTATAGACTGTTACTACTTCTGTGAGTTTAGTAAGCATTTTCTAAATGTCGCAACAATAGTCGGCTCTTAACACAACTGTAAAGATGCTGTCCTTTGTCTCCTATAATTTTCCCAGTGAGATCAAAACAAAGGCAGTAACCAGCCCTCAATAGACTTACCCTCAGTAGGTAAGGTAGTCCCCTAGAAAACTGACAATCCAGTTAGAGGAGACATCATCTGTACATGAGTATCCAATGACTCAGAGTGTACTGATAATGTTCTTTCTGTAGCTCTCAGTGAGGAAGCCAGTAGGTCCTATTTATTTATTTTCGCTTTTATTGCCAATATTCTGGGAATTGGGTCATAGAGGATCCTGCTTTGATATATGTCAGGGAGTGTTTTTCCTATGTTCTCCTCTAAGAGTTTTATAGTTTCAGGTCTTTTGTTTAGAGCTTTAATCCATTTTGAGTTTATTTTTCTGTATGATGTTAGAAAGTGTTCTAGTTTTATTCTTTTATAAGTGGTTGACCAGTTTTCCAAGCACCACTTGTTAAAGAGATTGTCTTTAATCCATTATATATTCTTGCCTCCTTTGTCAAAGATAAGGTGTCCATAGGTGCATGGGTTTATCTCTGGGCTTTCTATTTTATTTCATTGATCTATATTTCTGTCTTTGTGCCAGTACCATACTGTCTTGATGACTGTGGTTTTGTAGTAGAGCCTGAAGTCAGGCAGGTTGATTCCTCCAGTTTCATTCTTCTTTCTCAAGATTGCTTTGGCTATTTGAGGTTTTTTGTATTTCCATACAAATTGTGAAATTATTTGTTCTAGCTCTGTGAGAAATTCCATTGGTAGCTAGATAGGGATTGCATTGAATCCATAGATTGCTTTGGGTAGTATACTCATTTTCACTATAATGATTCCTCTGACCCATGAACATGGTATATTTATCCATCTGTTAGTGTCTTCTTTGATTTCTTTCATCATTGTTTTAAAGTTTTCTATATGTAGGTCTTTCCTTTCTTTAGGTGGATATATTCCTAAGTATTTTATTCTTTTTGTTACAGTGGTGAATGGAATTATTTCCTTAACTTCTCTTTCTGTTTTCTCATTGTTAGTGTTTAGGAATGCAAGAGATTTCTGTATATTGATTTTATATCCTGCCACTTCACTATATTTACTGATTAGTGCTAGTAATTTTCTAGTGGAGTCTTAAGGGTTTTCTATGTAGAGGATTATGTCATGTGCGAACAGTGAGAGTTTTACATCTTCTTTTCCAATTTGGATTCCTTCTTTTTTTTTTTTTTTTTTTTGCTCTGATTGCTGTGGCCAAATTTATGTTGAATAGTAGTGGTGAAAGTTAGCACCCTTGTCTTGTTCCTGACTTTAGGGGAAATGCTTTCACTTTTTCACCATAGAGGATAATGCTTGCTATGGGTTTGTCATGCTGTTTCTGCTGCTACTGCTGCTGCTAAGTAGCTTCTGTTGTGCCTGACTCTGTGCGACCCCATAGACTGCAGCCCACCAGGCTCCACCATCCCTGGGACTCTCCAAGCAAGAACAATAGAGTGGGTTGCCATTTCCTTCTCCAATACATGAAAGTGAAAAATGAAAGTGAAGTCGTGTCCGACTCTTAGTGACCCCATGGACTGTATCCTACCAGGCTCCTCCATCTACGGGATTTTCCAGGCAACACTACTGGAGTGGGTTACCATTTCCTTCTCCAGTGGGTTTGACATATATAACTTTTATTATGTTGAATTAGAGATACCAAGGGAACATTTCATGCAAAGATGGGTTCGATGAAGGATAGAAATGGTATGGATCTAACAGAAGCAGAAGATATTAAGAAGAGAGGGCAAGAATACATGGAAGAACTGTACAAAAAAAGATTTTCATGACCCAGATAATCATGATGATGTGATCACTCATCTAGAGCCAGACATCTTGGAATGTGAAGTCAAGTGGGCCTTAGAAAGCATCACT
>SJYC01117342.1:0-29294 GCA_006408675.1 Madoqua kirkii
ACTGGTGATTCTTTTCTCTGTGGGAGAGAGAGAGGGTGGGATGATTTGGGAGAATGGCATGAGTCCTCTTTTTTTTCTTGGTGAGTTTAGCTAAAGCATTTTTGGTTTTGTTTCATTGATGTTTTATATTCCCCTCTTAGTCTCTAGTCACTTATTTCCACTCTTTCTTATTTCATTCCTTCTACTAATTCTGGGCTTCATTTGTTCTTCTTCTAGTTTCTTTAGGTATAGGATTAGGTTTTCTATTCGAGATCTTTCTTGTTTCTTGATGTAAGCATCTATTGTTATGAACTTCCCTCTTAGAATTCCTTTTGTTGCATCCCGTGGGTTTTGAAATTACAAAACAAACTGTATACACAAAGAATGCCTCAGACAATATGCCAATCTTTACATACATTCTCCCTTGCTCAGAGGTTAAAGCATCTGCCTGCAATGCAGGAGACCTGGGTTTGGTCCCTGAGTCAGGAAGATCCCCTGGAGAAGGAAATGGCAATCCACTCCAGTACTCTTGCCTGGAGAATCCCATGGACAGAGGAGCTTGGTGGACTATAGTCCACAGGGTTGCAAAGAGTTGGACATGATTGAGCAACTTCACTTCTTTTTTAGGAGAAGAACACAATAAAACCTTGATATTTTTTTAACAGAACACAATTTCACATAGGAAAAAAAAAGATTATACATTCTAGAAGGGTGACCATGCATATTTCTGTTGAACAAAATGAAAGCAAAAGTGTTTGGTGGCACTTTTGAATCAGCTCCTACGTGGAAAGATATCAGTTTATCCTCCCCTATTCCCCTTTATGGTCTCCTCAGTTCAGTTCAGTTTAGTCACTCAGTCATGTCCGACTCTTTGTGACCCCATGAATTGCAGCACACCAGGCCTCCCTGTCCATCACCAACTCCCAGAGTTCACTCAGATTCACGTCCATCGAGTCCGTGATGCCATCCAGCATCTCATCCTCTGTCGTCCCCTTCTCCTCCTGCCCCCAATCCCTCCCAGCATCAGAGTCTTTTCCAATGAGTCAACTCTTCTCATGAGGTGGCCAAAGTACTGGAGTTTCAGCTTTAGCATCATTCCTTCCAAAGAAATCCCAGGGCTGATCTCCTTCAGAATGGACTGGTTGGATCTCCTTGTAGTCCTAGGGACTCTCAAGAGTTCCATCACCAACTCCCAGAGTTCACTCAGATTCACGTCCATCGAGTCCGTGATGCCATCCAGCATCTCATCCTCTGTCGTCCCCTTCTCCTCCTGCCCCCAATCCCTCCCAGCATCAGAGTCTTTTCCAATGAGTCAACTCTTCTCATGAGGTGGCCAAAGTACTGGAGTTTCAGCTTTAGCATCATTCCTTCCAAAGAAATCCCAGGGCTGATCTCCTTCAGAATGGACTGGTTGGATCTCCTTGTAGTCCTAGGGACTCTCAAGAGTCTTCTCCAACACTGCAGTTCAAAGCATCAGTCTCCTAAAAGACAAATATAATACTAGAGCTGTACTGTCTAATATCACATCCACAAACCACATTTATCTTTTTCAATTAAACTGTTAAAACTAAATAAAATTTAAAATTCAGTTCTTTGGTCTCACTAACCACTCTACAGTCTCTCTACAGCTCAGCAGCCACTACCAGGCTGGGCCTCACAGATATGGAGCATCAGCTGCATAACATACATTCTGCTGGACAGCCTTGATGTGCAGAATTAGAAGCTCTTTAAGGTCATGAGGTTGAGTCTACTAGATGGCTGATTCTGCATTTCTAATAATATTTTTGGAACTCCCAACAATGTTGGGACTTCTACTTCTGTATTTCTGTAGTTCTCTCTCAGTAAGTTGCCATTTTTCTATTATATGCGGTCAAACCCATACCTAAAACACATATAAATAATAAATAGGAAAAGAATACAAAATTGTATATGCAGAGTAGTTGGCAGGCCTGTACCAATTTGTCCTGAATGAAATTTTCTATTTATTATCTAAAAAATATACATTTGGAGACTTTTTTTTCTTTCTTGATGTTTCAGCAGAATCAATAACTGAGAATTAACTGCATGGTCTCCAACTGTGAGTGGTATAATTATAGACTGTTACTACTTCTGTGAGTTTAGTAAGCATTTTCTAAATGTCGCAACAATAGTCGGCTCTTAACACAACTGTAAAGATGCTGTCCTTTGTCTCCTATAATTTTCCCAGTGAGATCAAAACAAAGGCAGTAACCAGCCCTCAATAGACTTACCCTCAGTAGGTAAGGTAGTCCCCTAGAAAACTGACAATCCAGTTAGAGGAGACATCATCTGTACATGAGTATCCAATGACTCAGAGTGTACTGATAATGTTCTTTCTGTAGCTCTCAGTGAGGAAGCCAGAGTTTCTGGTCTTACATTCAGATCTTTAATCCATTTTGAGTTTATTTTTGTGTATGGTGTTAGAAAGTGTTCTAGTTTCATTCTTTTACAAATGGTTGACCAGTTTTCCCAGCACCACTTGTTAAAGAGATTGTCTTTAATCCATCGTATATTCTTGCCTCCTTTGTCGAAGATAAGGTGTCCATAGGTGTGTGGATTTATCTCTGGGCTTTCTATCTTGTTCCATTGATCTATATTTCTGTCTTTGTGCCAGTACCATACTGTCTTGATGACTGTGGTTTTGTAGTAGAGCCTGAAGTCAGGCAGGTTGATTCCTCCAGTTTCATTCTTCTTTCTCAAGATTGCTTTGGCTATTCGAGGTTTTTTGTATTTCCATACAAACTGTGAAATTATTTGTTCTAGCTCTGAGAAAAATACTGCTGGTAGCTTGATAGGGATTGCATTGAATCTGTAGATTGCTTTGCATAGTATACTTATTTTCACTATATTGATTCTTCTGATCCATGAACATGGTATATTTCTCTATCTATTAGCGTCCTTTTTGATTTCTTTCACCAGTGTCTTATAGTTTTCTATATGTAGGTCTTTAGTTTCTTTAGGTATATATATTCCTAAGTATTTTATTCTTTTCATTGCAATGGTGAATAAAATATAAACGCATTCAGCATAAAAGATAATTAGGCCATGTGGTAGTTAACATTTATTTAACAAATATTTATTGAACACCTACAATGTACAAGGGTCTGTGCTATATACTCAAAAGTGATTAAACAACAGGGAACATTTAGCCCAAAGAAGCTGTAAAACAAAAACATTTAACGGCTCTCAAATGCCTAAAACATTTTAAGGATGAAATCAAAGACTATTTGAGTAGATTCCCAGGAAAGACGTCCAATTTGTGAATAGTCATGTAGTCATCAAACAAATAAAATTAATGACCAGCACTAATTATAATAACAATTATGACAGCTAATATTTACTGAGTCTATAGTATAAATCTATACCATGTTCTTTTCTAAAACTTTGATGTATACTGGAAACTTCCCTGGTGGCCCAGTGGTTAAGAATCTACCTGCCAGTGCAGGGGACACAGGTTCGATCCCTGGTCCAGGAAGATTTCCCATACCAAGGAGCAACTAAGCCCGTGTGCCACCACTACTGAGCCCACGTGCTGCAGCTACTGAAGCCTGAATGCTCTGGAGCCCACGGTCTGCAACAAGAGAAGCCACCACAATGAGAAGCCTGAGCACCACAACCAGAGCAAGCCCAGGTGCAGAAACAAAGGCACAGCACAGTCAAAAATAAACAAACAAATAGGGACAGAGGGGGTGTATGTATAATCATGGCTGATTTGCTTTGTTGTGTAGCAGAAACCAACACAATATTGCAGAATTTTTTTAATTTAAAATTTTTTAATGGGGAAAAAATAAATAACTTTAAGGTATATTAACTATTCTAATATTCAGAATACTTCTGAAGTTCATATTATTGTTAATCTTCTTATATTTATGAAAAACAGGTGGTGATGAAGTAGTAGTTGAATCAGGAGTCATGAGAGGGGGGCACTTGAAAGAGCCTGATGGATTTCAGAGCCTGAGCTCTTCCCATTTAGCAGGAAGAGCTAGGCATCCCACCATGAGACATGACCATTAAAAATTCCTTAATGGACCTGGGGTTTGTTTTCTAGGTGTTGAGATGTTCTGCAATTAGCAGTGATAGTTGCAAAATGTACTAAAAATGACTGAATTGTCCAACTTAAAATGGTCAGATTGGCAAAATTTATGTCCTGTAAAGTTTGTATCGATAAAATATTGTGTAAATAGTAAATGTATACAATGTTACTTAAAACTATTGCTGTTGTTCAGCTACTAAGTTACGTCTGACTAATTGTGACTTCAAGGACTCTAGCCTGACAGGCTCTTCTGTCCATGGGATTTCCCAGGCAAGAATACTGGAGGATCTTCTTGACCCAGGGATCAAACCGCATCTCTTAGGTCTCACTCACTGGCAGGCATATTCTCTACCACTGAGCCACTGGGGAAGCCCACCTTAAACTATTAAATAAATGTAAAATAAAACTCTAAAAAAATAATCTGCAAATATGATCTAGAAAGGATTGTTCCTGGGCCTAAATGGTTTTTTTTCTTTTTCAATAAGCACTGATGAAGCACCAGCTAACACATGATATTTAGAGTTGCAAAGAAGTATAGTGAATGGCCCTGCCCCGAGAACTTACATTCTAGTCGGAGAGAAAAACATATAAAATAATACCTCCAAAGTGATAAGGACAATGACAGAATTATGTAAAAATAACTATGGATGGAAACCAAAAGTTCAACTCAAGGAGGAGCAAGGTGAGACAAGAATTTTTCATGTGGAAAAGTGGGGTAAAGTCATTCCAGAAAGAAATGGTATTTCCTCAGGGATTATGAATAGTCATCCATGTCAATGATTAGTGAGGATGACAAGCAAGTGGGGAAGATTTCCTGGTACTTTTAAAATCACTGTTCATCTGCATGCCTAACCAGCTTCTAAGGAGAAGGGGAAAAAACTTTAAGGCCTATAACATAATATGATGGATGCGCCATCCCTCTGCAAGGAAGCTGCCTGCATTACTTCCCCTGATCCACAGGACAGCTGGAAGGATGGAGGGCAAATGCAAGAAAATCCATGTTATTCCAAGCCAATAGAAACAAATCTTATTACATTCTCTCTATATTCACAATGATAAGAGTTGGTTAAGTTAAAGGAGTTTCTGAGAGGTGAACCAATAATGCAAACACAAACTCTCATCCTGCTCCACCAAGAAACACTATTAGGCTTGACAAGAAATGGATTTGGCTGATCAGTTAAAATGAAGGACAGAGTGTGGAGCAGAAACATGCTTGGACATTATTTCCCTCTCCTTCATTCTTCAACTTAGGCCCAAGAAGTTTTTTATATTCTGTACTGATTTACATCTGTATAAAGCTGAAAGTGATCTTTTTTGTTTAAATGTGTGTCTTGATCTTGCCCTACTGGCAGCCAGGATCTACACCATGTTTGATCTTCTTTAAAATTTTGGATGCAGGACATTATGAGAAGAGATTTAAGGTCTATCGTTTATGTCAACATATCACAAGAACTGAAACTGCTCCAGGGTCTTCTCTAGTACTTGTACTCAAAAAGTCTATGGTACAAGATGCCAAAACAAGCAGAAGAACAGAAAAATCCATGGATGCAATTTTCAAAAACACAATGGTCCACACTGAAAGAGTAGATCAGAGTGGTACACTTCTCCCCAAATATCCCACAATAATTCCTCTGTTTGGTTTCCTTTCTAATGAAACATGGGTTGTTATCATTAGGGAGGTTAAACAACAAGGGAAGCAGGAAGAAAAAATGAAGAAAAGAGGGAAAGAAGGAATGTGGGAGGGAGTGTAGGAAGGGAGTGGCAGAATCACCTTAACATATAGAATATTTGTCCAAGAGTTCTCCTTTGCATTCATACTTAATTTGAGTCTCAGTGTTAACCAAACCCATGAAACTGCTGAATATCACAGAGCCAATTGTCTAAGATTAACAAGACTATCTGACCTCAGTCCTTGGAACGTGACACTAGGGTACTACAAAGACTTTGGTTGCTAAGGAGAGTTGCAGTACAGTAATGCTAATCCTTGCATTTATTTCTGCCATTCCTGTGTGTCCTACTAAAATTAAAATCTATTTCAAGATAATAGTCAGGCACACTTTTATAAATCACTTTCCCATTTTTGCTCCATCCCTGAGTTCTTCTTTTGGCCCCACAACCTCCTCATGGCAACTTTCACCTCTGCATTTCTGAGTGTGTAGATGATGGGGTTCAGCATGGGGGTGAGCACCGTGTAGAACACGGCCACCAGCTTGTCCTCAGTGAAGGTGGAGGGGGGTCGCATGTAGAGGAAGATGGCGGGTCCAAAGAACAAGACGACCACCGTGACGTGAGAGGCGCAGGTGGAGAGAGCTTTGCGTCTCCCCTCCGCTGAATGGCTCCTCAAGTTGACCAGGATGACAACGTAGGAGGACACCAAGAGGAGGAAGGAGAAGACAGAGATTAGTCCACTGTTGGCCAACACAATGACCCCCTCCACAGAGGTGTCAGTGCAGGCAAGCTTGAACAAGGGATGGAGGTCACAGAAGTAGTGGTCAATCACATTGGGACCACAGAAGGGCAATTGGATGGTAATGAGAATCTGAATTATGGAGTGAAAACAGCCTCCCAGCCAGGAGCCAGCCGCCAGTGCATGCCACGGTCGATGGCTCATAATATTCATGTAATGAAGAGGTTTGCAGATGGCGACAGAACAGTCATAGGCCATCACCACAAGCAAAATGATCTCAGTGACCCCCCAAAAATGGGAGAAGAATATCTGAGCCAGACAACCTTTCAGAGACATGGTCTTAATCTTGACAAGTAAGTCTGTGGTGAATTTAGGGACAACAGTGGAGGAGTAACTGATCTCCACCAGCGACAGGTGACTAAGGAAGAAGTACATGGGGAACGCAGGCTCTTACTGACTCTAACCGTCAGAACAGTGAGGCCATTGCCCACCACCGTGGCCAAGTACACGGGCAGAAACACCGCAGAGCACGCTCTCTGCACCTCTGGATCCTGGAAAAGACCGCTGATAATTAACTCAGTCACATTATCAGTCCTTGCCATGGAATCTATTCCTGCAATAAAACAAACACTGATTGTAACTAACTTGCCTCATTTATGGCAAGTTAGCATAAACCACTTTACAACACAAACTTATTATGAACTCACTCATTCAGTCAATATGTATTCATTCAATTTTAAATATGGTCAATCTAATAACACTTTATATAAACAAAATTAAGGCTCAGAGAAATGGTTAGTTACCCAGGATCACATAGAAAGCTACCCTGCTGATTCAGACCGTAAAGAATCCATCTGCAATGAGGGAGACCTGGGTTCAGTCCCCAGGTTGGGAAGATCTCCCTGGAGGAGGGCATGGCAACCCACTCTAGGATTCTTGCCTGGAGAATCCCATGGACAGAGGAGCCTGGCAGGCTACAGTCCATGGGGTTGCAGAGTTAGGCATGACTGAAGTGACTAAGCACACAGAAAGTAGTGAATTCTGGAACTCAGGATTAGACTTTCTGAAAGGAGTCTTGGGTTTTTTCTAACTCACCTTAAGATATTCTGAATTTTGGCAGCCAGTCAGGTTCAGCACCTATGTTTTAACCATGTTCATTGCATTTTCATCACGCTGTCTTATTGGGGAATCCCCAAGACGGACTACTATCCTGAATCCTTCTTTCCTTTATCTCTGTGGCAGGGAATCGTCCTCCCACTGATAATCCTTCCCTTTCCAAAATGTCCTCAGTAGTGTTCTCTTCACTCTGCCAGTCTTCAACCGACTCAGGTCAGAGTCCTTCACCAGACTTGCAGCTTCAACACGTGCACTTCTATGACAAATGTTCAAACACTAGAGAGGATTCCACACACTAGTTTGTCTCCAT
Organism: Madoqua kirkii; assembly: GCA_006408675.1. NCBI lineage: Eukaryota > Metazoa > Chordata > Mammalia > Artiodactyla > Bovidae > Madoqua > Madoqua kirkii. The sequence goes on from SJYC01117342.1 coordinate 7,864, forward strand.
CATTTCACTATTACTTTCTTACCTCTTGCCCCACTGCTCAAACTACTGACAGATCCTGAAATCAAAGAGCTTATCCTCTGAGAGTGCTGTTGTGGCTGGCCAGCCTTGCTTGTCCTGGTTCCAGGTTGGTGGGTGCATGCTAAGTCATTTCAGTCATGTCAGTCTCTTTGCAACCTCGTGGACTTGTAGCCTACCAGGCTCCTCTGTTCACGGGATTCTCCAGGCAAGAATACTCAAATGGGTTGTCATTTCCTACTCTAGGGGATCTTCCCCAACCCAGGGATCAAACCTGTATCTCTTGCAGCTCCTACATTGGCAGACAGATTCTTTAGCCACCTGGAAATTCCAGGCTACTCTGTAGGGTAGCTCCAATGCTGCCATGGCTGGGCATGGACTTTTACCTAAATCCAGATCTCAGTTTGAGAAAGTCAACTTGGGACCAAATCTAAAACCTCAGTCTCTGTTATCACCTTTTCTAATAGCAACGGTAACATTTTCCCCAAATTCCTTCTTCCTTTGCTTTGTTTTTGAATTAGTCAACATTCATAGAGGGAAAAGATAGATCAAGCTTTGTCAAAGTTCCAAATGATATCTGACAATCACTTTATAAGAGGAAAAAAAAAACTGTTACAACCTAAATATCTGTCAAAGCCACAGTAGAACTGACTGTCTATCCAAACAGGAGCTAGAGCAATCAAATTTCTTGGAAAAAATTACTGCTATGAGACAAAAGAAGCGGAATGGCCATTTGCAGAAGAAAAAGGGATCAGCCATCCATGGAAAGAGAAACCATCTACCCAAGAAATAAAGGTTTCCAGGATCATAGTTGTGGCAGAGAAATTACAATGATACTCATGTCACACGTGAGCAATATTAATAAATTCATCATAATGAGGTCCTTTTTCAGTAAGAACAGTGATGTGAACACAAAGTACTCAGAATAATAAGAATATCTGGCATCATCTCAGGGCTTTGGAAAACCAAGTAGCTGAAGTGCTACAAAATAAGACTGTGAAACTCCTCAAGAAGCTCCTATTAACACATTCTGATTCAAGAGCTCAAGAAAGGATTTGAACAGAGATTAGAGTTGAAGCTGAGGACACTAAGCTATAGAATAACAGTGTGACCCAAAAGATACTTCAATGCCAGATGCCCTGGCTTTTCACTGTGATGTCCTATGTGATCCATGCCTCCCTTTCATTCCTATACCCAGTCAGTCACCACATCCCATTAATTTTACCTTTAAACCATCTCTCCTGTGCACTTTCTCTCCAAGTTTGCTCCCACCTTGGAGAAGACACAGACAAAGAGATGGGTCTGTGTCTATGAAGATGGGTCCCATCACCTTCATACTCACTGTCAGTTGATGCTTAAATCACCAAAGCCTCTCAGTGTCTACAACCTCCCACCCCATCCACCCTGCACACTGCAGCCAGGAGATTGTCTCCTAGACCCTCCCTACCTTGGATCCTCCTCTGCTTGGGAATAAAACCAGTGAAAGCCTGAGTGCCTGGACTTACTTTTAAAGATTTTCACAGATGGAGTCATCTCAAAGGTCCCGCTTTACCCACTAAACTTCAACTCACGTCTAATAACTCAGGGTCACCTCTCTCTCCCACAAGCCCACTCTGCTCACTCCCACCACAGATATCCCTTCACCAGAAATACCCTCTCTGTGTCTGTCCCAAACTTAACCACCTTCCAGCCCCAGTTCCTGTCCTGTGTGTTCAATGAATCTTGCAATTAATACTCCAACTTACATGTATCTCCTCTGAGCACTGCAAATCCTTTGATGATTATCCTTAGATGTAAATCTGATCATGTTCCTTCTCCACCTAGAATCTAGCATCACCTCTCCATTGCCCAGAGAAGGAAATGACAACCCTCTCCAATATTCTTGACTGGGAAATTCCATGGACAGAGGAGCCTGGAGGGCTACAGTCCATGAGGTTGCAAAGAGTCAGACATGACTGAGCATGCACGCATGCCCCATTGCCCATGGCATAAACTGTAACATTCTTAGCATGGATTCCAGGTCCTTCTTGAACTGGCTACTACATATTTTCACAACCTTATTTTCATCCCCTAAATGAACCTCATACAGCTATTTGCTAACCCAAAGTGTGTCCTTTCTCTCTTCTCTGCGTTTACTAATCCTACTTCCTAGGTTTCTGGAGAACCTCGTTTCTATAGGAGAGAGGAACACAATAATAAATTCTCTTCTTTGTGATATATTATACATACTTCTTTTATAGCAATTAAAATATATTTTGTAATTGTAGCCTCTATGGCTATATCTTCTACTAAGAAATACACACTTTGTATTCAAAATTATCTGTTTAAAATTTTTCTTAAAGCTTTATTATTATTAATTACATTCTGGTTGATAATAATAGTATTTCAACAGTACTATGTACCAAACACTTTATAGGTGTTCTATACACATGATTTCAATCAATTCTCAGAACATACCAGTGATACAGGTATCATTATTATCATTCCTTTTTTACATATGAGGAAAAGGAAATACAGGAAAGTGAATTAACCAGTCTAAGGTTATGCAGCAGTGAAGCCAAGATTTCAACCCAACTAGTCAGACCACTGGAGAAGGAAATGGCAACCCACTCCAGCATTCTTGCCTGAAAAATCCCATGTTCAGAGGAGCCTGGTGGGCTACAGTCAATAGAGCTGCAGAGAGTTAGACATGACTGAGCAGCTAAACCACCACCAACAAAACCTGAGCACAGACTCTCTACTCTAACCCATTCCCCTTACAATTTCTGGGTACATAACACATAAATAAAAAGTCAAATTTAAATATTCTAGGACCAATCTGAGAGATCACTCAGAACTGTTTAGAGTCCAATATTTCCAGTCTTTGTTGCTCAAAGAAGGAAGACCTGATAGTTTCTTTTTGGAAAATCACCATTCCTATCCTGTAGTCTATGCCTTTTCCATAGTTATTCCTCTCTTTGCTACCCTCTCCCACCCATTTCCACCTTCTTTCTGCAAATTTAAGATTAGGCTCTTCTCCAACAACAAATCACTAATATACCTGTGAGCTTTTAGAAAGCAAAGTCAATGATGTCTAAGACGAACCATCAAAAAGAGAGAAAAATTCAGGGGCTCTGGATCCAGGTTGATAATTGTATTATAATATATAGGAAATGGACAAATGCCACAGAAAGCATCAGACTCAGAGATTTTTAAGATCCTGCTTTTTGTAAAGAAAAACTACCCAATCACTAAAAGTCCAAGAGTTCTGAATAAATGGTTAGATCTTTGGACTATTTTAAATAATTTAAGCCATACACAATAATCAAGGGGAAATCTTCCCAGTGGAATTCCCTTTCTCTTGGGTGAAATTTTGTCAAGTAAACTATAACTGAGGAAGGTTTGGAATCTGCTTCACTTAGTTTGATGATGTTTCTATAAAACTTCTGTTCCCAATAATACGGTAGTTAAGAGAAGAAACTTGTATACAAATTACTGATTCACTTCATTGTTCAGTAGAAACCAGCACAACATTGCAAAGCTTTTTCAAAGCCAATAAAACTTCTTATTGTAAAGTCAATAAAGCATTTTTAAAGGGGGAGCTTGATGGTTAAGTCATAAAAGCAAAGTTTTTCCAGACTGGACTTCTGAGAATGAAAAAGAGAATAAATAGAGAAGAAAGAGGGCTGGGCACAGAGCCAAGACACCTGGGCACTAGCTCCAGTTCAGGAGTTCAGTTCAGTTCAGTCACTCAGTCATGTCCGACTCCTTGCGACCCCACAAGTCGCAGCACACCAGGCCTCCCTGTCCATCACAAGCTCCCGGAGTTCACTCACACTCATGTCCACATAGTCCGTGATGCCATCCAGCCATCTCATCCTTGGTCGTCCCCTTCTCCTCCTGCCTCCAATCCCTCCCAGCATCAGAGTCCTTTCCAATGTGTCAACTGTTTGCATGAGGTGGCCAAAATACTGGAGTTTCAGCTTCAGCATCATTCCTTCCAAAGAAATCCCAGGGCTCATCTCCTTTAGAGTGGACTGGTCCTTGCAGTCCAAGGGACTCTCAAGAGTCTCCTCCAACACCACAGTTCAAAGGCATCAATTCTTCGGTGCTCAGCTTTCTTCACAGTCCAACTCTCACATCCATACATGACCACTGGAAAAACCATAGCCTTGACTAAACGGACTTTAGTCGGCAAAGTAATGTCTCTGCTTTTGAATATACTATCTAGGTTGGTCATAACTTTCCTTCCAAGGAGTAAGCGTCTTTTAATTTCATGGCTGCAGTCACCATCTGCAGTGATTTTGGAGCCCCCCCCAAAATAAAGTCTGACACTGTTTCCACTGTTTCCCCATCTATTTCCCGTGAAGTGATGGGACTGGATGCCATGATCTTCGTTTTCTGAATGTTGAGCTTTAAGCCAACTTTTTCACTCTCCTCTTTCACTCTCATCAAGAGGCTTTTTTAGTTCAGGAATTAACACCTAAATTAAGCCATGTCATCTCACCCCTCCACTTCTCATTCTCCCATTTCTACTTCTATATAAATTGACAAAATTGGGCTAGACAATCTCCACCGTACCTTCCAATTCTCACATTCATGGATTCAGGTCTAAGTCTCTTAGTCTCCTTGTGCTAAGCCTCCCCATCAATTAAATAGCACTAATAATAATGTAATATAGTGAGAATTTCCTCAGGAAAAATGCATCATTCATTCATCCATTTGTTTAACAAATAGCATCTAGTCTTATTATGAGCTAAACACTTCTAGGTGCTGGAAATTTGCTAGTAACAAAGCAAAGTTTCTAGGTTCACTGAGGTTTTGTTATTCAATCGCTAAGTGATGTCCAACTCTGAGATCCCATGGATTATACACCAGGCTCCTCTGTCCATGGGATTTTCCAGTCAAGAATACCAGAGTGGGTTGCCATTTCCTTCTCCAGAGGGTCTTCCTGACCCAAGGACTGAATCTGCATCTCTTGCTTTGGCAAGCAGAGTCTTTACCACTGAGACACCAGGAAAGCCCCCTTCATTGAGGTTATATCTTTCATATATGTATCAGGGCATAATGAAAACAGAGACTGATGATAAATAAATAAAACGATATGAAAATTAGATAGCAGTAGTCCTACCAAAACCATCCCCAAGAAAAAGAAATGCAAAAAGACAGAATGGTTATCTGAGAAGGCCTTACAACTAGCTGAGAAAAGAAAGGCAAAGGAGGAAAAAAAAGATACCTATCTGAATGCAGCGTTCCAAAGGATAGCAAGGAGAGATAAGAAAGCCTTATTCAGTGACCAGTGCAAAGAAATAGAGAAAAACAATAGAATGGGAAAGACTAGAGATCTCTTCAATAAAATTAGAGATACCAAGGGAAGATTTCATGCAAAGATGGGTACAATAAAGGGCAGAATGTCATGAACCTACCAGAAGCAGAAGATATTAAGAAGAGCTGGCAAGAATACACAGAATAACTATACAAAAGAAGATCTTAATGACTCAGATAACCACGATGGTATGATTACTCACCTAGAGCCAGATATCCTGAAGTGCAAAGTCAAGTGGGCCTTAGGAAGCATCACTAGCATCACAAAGCTACTGGAGATGATGGAATTCTAGTGGAGCTACTTCATGTCCTAAAAGATGATGCTGTGAAAGTGCTGCACTCAATATGCCAACAAATTTGGAAAACTCAGCAGTGGACAGAGGACTGGAAAAGGTCAATTTTCATTCAAATCCCAAAGAAAGGCAATGACAAAGAATGTTCAAACTACCACACATTTGCGCTCATTTCATATGCTAGCAAAGTAATGCTCAAAATTCTCCAAGCTAGGCTTCAATAGTACATGAACTGAGAACTTTCAGATGTTTGAGTTGGATTTAGAAAAGGCAGAAGAACCAGATATCAATGTGCCAAAATCCACTGGATCATAGAAAAAGGAAGGGAATTCCAGAAAAACATCTACTTCTGATTCATTGACTACACTAAAGCCTTTGACTGTGTGGATCACAACAATCTGTGGAAAATTCTTAAAGAGATGGGAATACCAGGTCATCTCACCTGCCTTCTGGGAAACCTGTATGCAGGTGAGGAAACAACAGTTAGAACCAGACATGGAACAACAGTCTGGTTCCAAATTGGGAAAGGAGTATGTCAAGGCTGTATATTGCCACCCTGCTTATTTAACTTATGTGCAGAGCACATCATGCAAAATGCCGGACTGGATAAGCTAGAATCAAGATTGCTAGGAGAAATATCAATAATCTCAGATATGCAGAAGACATCACCTTTATGGGAGGAAGTAAAGAGGGACCTTAGAGCCTCTTCATGAACGTGAAAGAGGAAAGTGAAAAAGCTGGCTCAAAATTCAACACTGAAAAAACTAAGATCATGGTATCTGGTCCCATCACTTCATGGCAAATAGATGGGGAAAAAATGGAAACAGTAACAGACTTCATTATATTTGGGGGCTCCAAAATCACTGTGGTCTGTGATTGCAGCCATGAGATTTAAAGACACGTGTTCCTTTTTAGAGGCAGAAAAGCTATAACAAACCTAGACAGCATATTAAAAAGCAGAGACATTATTTTGCCAACAAATATCCGTTTAGTCAAAGCTATGAGTTTTTCAATAGTTATGTATGGATGTAAGAGTTGAACCATAAAGAAAGCTGAGCACCAAAGATTTGATGCTTTTGAACTGTGGTATTGGAACAGACTTCTGAGAGTCCCTTGGACAGCAAAGAGATCCAGCCAGTCAATCCTAAAGGAGACCATTCCCGAATATTCATTGGAAATACTGATGCTGAAACTGAAGCTCCAATACTTTAACTACGTGATGTGTAGAACCGGCCCATTGGAAAAGACCCTGATGCTGGGAAGATTGAAGGCGGGAGGAGAAGGGGACAACAGAGGAGGAGATGGTTGGATGATATCACCAGCTCAATGGACATGCTGCTGCTGCTAAGTCGCTTCAGTCATGTCTGACTCTGTGCATGAGTTTGAGCAAGCTCCAGGAGATGGTGAAGGACAGGGAAGCCTGGAGCGTTGCAGTCCATGGGGTCGCAAAGAGTCAGACACGACTGAGCGACTGAAGAGCAACAACAAAGTCCTATCAGGAAAAATAAAGCAGGGTAAAGGTGATAGGAAAGCTGGTGGTTATTATTATACTACTATAGCTAGTAAGGAAAGGTCATCTCTTGCCAAGACCTCTGTCTGCTATCTCGAGAAGAGGAGCAGGAAGTTATAGGAGTGGGAAAAACAAGGAAATCTGTTAGGAAAACATCACAGTAAACCGGCCAAAGATGCTTGTGTTTCAGGCCAGGACAGTAGCAGAAAGGTTTTAGAAAGTTTTTGGATTCTGCACATATTTTGAAGGTACAACTCATAAGATCTGCCGATTCTTTTATTTAGAAAAGCAAAGAAGTAGAGCGATCTCAGATACCTCGAAGGGTTTAGACTGGAGCAAGCCGAGTGAAATAAATCAGACAGAAAATGATAAACACCACATGCTCTCACATATACGTGGAATCTCAAACAAAACCGAGCTCACAGATATAGAGAACAGATTGGCAGTTGCCTGAGGCTGGGTTGAGGAGGAGGCAAAAATGGATGGAGGGGGTTAAAAGGTACAAACGCCCAGGAGTCACCACACACCTATCAGGGTAGTGGGCCCAGGAGCAATTTTGCCCTGGTTCAGAAAAATAGGTACACGTTTGCAGCAAAGTAAGCACTGAAGTGTGTAGACTTGTGTATCCAATACGGTAGTCACCAGCCACATGTAGCTATTTAAATGCTAGTACACTAAAATTAAATAGAATTTAAAATTCAATTCTCCCATCATTAAAGTCATATTTAAGATGCTGATTAGCCACATGGCTAGGCTCTACCATGCATTAGCACAGGTTTAAAACTTTTCCTTCATCACTGAGCCTTCTCAGAGAACACAGATCTAGACCACGGCTGATTCAGGGGGAAAAAAAATTGCCAAGAACATAAGCTCCATGCAGGCAAGACCTTCTCCCTCCTGTGTATCATATACACCTCCAGCACTTAGACCAATGTCTGGCACATAGTACATGGTCTTTGTCTTGTTGAATAAATTCTTAAATGAATCTAAAAGCCCTGAAACAAGTGGCTATTAAGTAAATTGTGCTACAATTAGATTTTGTGATATTACCAACCCATCATAAATAGTTCTTATGAAAAATTTTTAATTGCTTGGGAAATTGATGTGTAACTGAGTGCCTGAGAATACAAACTAACTTGTATCCATTCTCTTCTTTCTCTTTGAAGCTAGAAGAGAATGCTAATTTTAGCTAAAAGCAGTTCCACACAGAATAAAAGATTATAGTTTCCAGGCTCCCTGGCAATTAAGGGTCACTATGTGATTAATGTCAGCGGAATAAGATGAAAGCAAAATTTCTGTGTGGGACTTTTGGAAAGTCTCCCCCAAACAGAAAACGATCTCTTAATTTCGTGGCTGCAGTCACCATCCACAGTGATTCTGGAGCCCAAGAAAATAAAATCCGTCACTGCCAGGGTCAGTCTCTAGCCAGGGAACTAGCCCCTGCATGCCACAGTGAAGACCTGGGGCAGCCAAATGAGTAAAAATACCTTTTAAAAGCAAGAAATTCCTATCATATTAGACAGGACCAGCAGGAGGCATCACCAGCACAGCGTGAGTCCTACTGAACAGCACACGTCCCTTGAGGTCACAGGCCCAAGCGACCTGCTGAAGTAATACACTCAGAGTCAATACTCAGTCTCAACTCCTGATAATGTCGTTGGACCGCCACAAGCTGGATTTTCTCCCTCTGTACCTCTGTAGCTGTATCTCATAAGCTGCCCTTACTTTCTATTACATGTAGTCAAACCCATACCAAAAACAACACAAATGATAAATTGGGGAAATGTAGTACTTGCAAAGTGGTTTGCAGCATGCTATCAAATTTTCTTTAGTAACTTTTTTTATATTTATTGTCTTTAAAATATTCTTTAATGCTGAGACAGCATCAACAATTGAGAACTAATTATACGATCATTGGCACTAAGTGGTCAATTAGACTGTTGCTTCTGTGAAATGAGTAGGCATCTGTAAAACTTTACAACACTCTCCATCTCTCCAAACAGTGAAAACAATGCTCTCCTTTGCTTCTTGTGCTTTCCCAGTGAGACCAGAACAAAGCAAGTAATTAATTCTCAATGGACCCACCAAGTCTCAACCCTCAGTAGGTGAGGTAGTCTCTGAGAGTCGTGGCAACACGTGTGGAGTAGACGCTATCTGGCCGTGCGGTATCCCCGATGATGCTTTCTGTAGCTCCCAGTGAGGGCACTAAGGCTGCGTGTGAGTAAGAAGCTCCCGCCACAGCCTGCACCCTACACTCCTAGCCAGGCAGCAAGGCACAGGGGCCTTCTCTAGGTCTAGCTCTGGATCAGATGCTTTCAGATATACATTAAATGAAGTGCAGCAGCATAAAGATGAACGGGGAAGCCGTGCAACAGTCAACATCCACTTAGCAAATATTTCCTGAGCATCTGCCATGCACAGTTACTGTGCTGGGTGCCCAAAGCAATTAAGCAACAGAGGACGCTTACCCCAAAGAAGCTGCAACACAAGAGTTAGAGTAAAGAACAGACTATGGAGTAGACACATATGTGGACATTACTTGCCTCTCGTTTATTCTTCAAGTTAGAATTAATAAGAAATTTCTACATTCTATATTTATTTACTGTGGATGAAGCTTCGTTGAAATGTTTGACTTGACCTTTCTCTATTGACAGCTAGAATCTATGACATTTTGATTTTTTTTTATTTATTGATGGTAAACACTGTGAGAGAAGATTTAAGGACTATCTTTTGTGTCAACGCATCACAGGAACTGAAATTTCTCCAGGGACTTTTCTGATACTTGCGCTCAAATGATCTATGGTTCAGTTCAGTTCAGGTCAGCTCAGTCACTCAGTCGTGTCCAACGCTTTGCAACCCCATGAATCACAGCACACCAGGCCTCCCTGTCCATCACCAACTCCCAGAGTTCACTCAAACTCATGTCCATCGAGTTGGCGATGCCATTCAGCCATCTCATCCTCCGTCGTCCCCTTCTCCTCCTACCCCCAATCCCTCTCAGCATTGGAATCTTTTCCAGTGAGTCAACTCTTCACATGAGGTGGCCAAAGTATTGGAGTTCAGCTTTAGCATCAGTCCTTCCATTGAACACCCAGGACTCATTTCCTTTAGGATGGACTGGTTGGATCTCCTTGCAGTCCAAGGAACTCTCAAGAATCTTTTCCAACACCACAGTTCAAAAGCATCAGTTCTTTGGTGTTCAGCTTTCTTCACAGTCCAATTCTCACATCCATACATGACCACTGGAAAAACCATAGCCTTGACTAGATGGACTTTTGTTGGCAAAGTAATGTCTCTGCTTTTCAACCTGCTATCTAGATTGGTCATAACTTTCCTTCCAAAGAGTAAGCATCTTTTAATTTCACGGCTGCAATCACCATCTGCAGTGATTGTGGAGCCCAAAAAAATAAATTCTGACACTGTTTCCCCATCTATTTGCCATGAAGTGATGGGACCGAATGCCATGATCTTCGTTTTCTGAATGTTGAGCTTTAAGTGAACTTTTTCACTCTCCTCTCTCACTTTCATCAACAGGCTTTTTAGTTCCTCTTCACTTTCTGCCATAAGGGTGGTGTCATCTGCATATCTGAGGTTATTGAGATTTCTCCTGGCAATCTTGATTCCAGCTTGTGTTTCTTCCAGTCCAGCATTTCTCATGATGTACTCTGCATATAAGTTAAATAAGCAGGGTGACAATATACAGCCTTGATGTACTCCTTTTCCTATTTGGAACTAGTCTGTTGTTCCATGTCCAGTTCTAACTTTTGCTTCCTGACCTGCATATAGGTTTCTCAAGAGGCAGGTCAGGTGGTTTGGTAATGATCTATGGTACAAGATTGCTAACACAATCAAAAGAACAGAAAAATCCCTGCATGCAATTTTCAAAGACACACTTATCCATGTTGGACTTCCCAGGTGGCTCAGTAGGTAAAGAATCCACCTGCCAATACAGAAGGTGCAGGAGTCAAGGGTTCAGTCCCTGGGTTGGGAAGGTCCCATGGAGGAGGAAATGCAACCCACTCCGATATTCTTGCCTGGAAAATCCCATGGACAGAAGAGCCTGGCAGACTACAATCCATGGGGTCACAAGGAGTCGGACATGATTGAGTAACTTAGCAGACATCCATGTCAGAGGAGTAGATCAGATTTTTACTCTCCTCCCCAAATATCCCATGATAATTCCTCTACTTCATGTCCATATTTAACTAAATGTTGGTTGTCATCACTAGGGAGGTTGAACCAAGAGGGGACAATGAAGAAGGAAGGAGGGGGAAAAAATCAAGGAAAGAAAGAAGGGAGGCAAGGAGTGATGAAGAAGAGAAAGAAGGACGGTGATCATAGAATAAGTGATTTATCCCCTAAAACACTTGTTAAAATATTCTCCTTTGCATTTGCACTAAGTTTGAGTCAATATTTTCTAATCTCATGATGTTGTTGGATATCATGAAGCTGATCTGACCTCTGCACTTTGATCATTACACTGGATTAGTGGGGAATATTTGCTTACTTGCAACCCCATGGACTATACAGTCCATGGAATTCTCCAGGCCAGAATACTGGAGTGGGTAGCTGTTCCCTTCTCCAGGGGAGCTTCCCAACCCAGGGACTGAACCCATGTCTCCCACATTGCAGGGGGATTCTTGACCAGCTGAGCCATCAGGGAAGCTCCTGTTTACTTAGGGAGAATCATAGCCGCAATAACATTAAGCCCTTACCTTTGTTTCTGCCATTTGTGTGTGTCCCACTAAAATCAAAATCCATATCAAGAAAAGATAATAATTGGGCGCACTTTTATAAATCACTTTCCCCACTTTCGCTCCATCCCTGAGTTCTTTTTGCCCCACAACCTCCTCACAGCAACTTTCACCTCTGCATTTCTGAAAGTGTAGATGATGGAGTTCAGCATGGGGGTGAGCACCGTGTAGAACACGGCCACCAGCTTGTCCACAGTGAAGGTGGAGGGGGGCCGCATGTAGAGGAAGATGGCGAGTCCAATGAACAAGACGACCACCGTGACATGAGAGGCGCAGGTAGAGAGGGCTTTGCGTCTCCCCTCCGCTCAATGGCTCCTCAAGTTGACCAGGATGACAACGTAGGAGGACACCAAGAGGAGGAAGGAGCACAGAGCAATTAAGCCACTGTTGGCCAACACAACGACCCCCTCCACAGAGGTGTCAGTGCAGGCAAGCTTGAACAAGGGATGGAGGTCACAGAAGTAGTGATCAATCACACTGGAACTGCAGAAGGGCAATTGAATGGTGATGAGAATCTGAATTATGGAGTGAAAAAAGCCCCCAAGCCAGGATCCAGCCGCTAGCATGTGACACAGCTGACGGCTCGTAATGCTGATATGATGAGAGGCGAGCAGATGGCGATAGAGCCGCCACAGACCATCGCCACGAGCAAGAGGAGCTCAGCGACCCCAAGGGAGTGAGGGATGAATATCTGAGCCACACAGCCCTCCAGGGAGATGGTCTTAATCTTGACAAGTAAGTCTGTGATGAATTTAGGGACAACAGTGGAGGAGTAACTGATCTCCACCAGCGACAGGTGACTAAGGAAGAAGTACATGGGGGAACGCAGGCTCTTACTGACTCTAACCGTCAGAACAGTGAGGCCATCGCCCACCACCGTGGCCAAGTACACAGGCAGAAACACCACAGAGCACGCTCTCTGCACCTCTGGATCCCAGAAAAGACCGCTGATAATTAACTCAGTCACATTATCGGTCTTCGCCATAGAATCCACTCGAAGAAAATGGATTTAAGAGAAGAGATCTGTGATAAAACAAACAGTCATAACACCCAGTCCTTCACGCTTACTTAGCACTTGCCTGTTGATGGAACTCTTTCACACATAATATCTGACTGGTTAATTTATTTGATCACTAATACAGTAAATGTTTGTTCAGTAGCCCACTTTATGCAAGACATGATTCAATATACCTCATAAAAACTCTATAATCTTCATATCCTAAATGAGAAGACTGAGGCTCAGAGAGGTTGAGAATTAACCAAGACTTCCAGCAAGAAATGGATTCAGAACAAGAACCAGATTATTTTATTCTAATATGTTATTTCAAGAAACCACAATTGAAAAAGATAATTACTACCTTCAGCATTAATAGCCATCTATATATATATTAATGACTAACAATTATCCCATTCTCATCATACCTTTGTGTTAGAAATTCTCAAGTGAACTTCTGCTCCTAAATCTCTTGTTTTCTCCTTTTATTCCCCAGATATGCCAATCCAATTGATAATCCTCCCTTTCTAAAGAATTCCTTGGATATTTTCTTTGTATAAGTTAGACAAGTTTCTGAATTATTTCGGAGCTATGGTTTCACTCAATCCCACAGCTTCATGAATTTTTACCAACGTTTTTGAAATTTTTGACACTGGAGACTGAGGTAAAAATCTAGGAGCTGTTGAGAATATAGCTCACTATCAAAGACAGGTTAAATATAACACATGGAGATTCACCAGTTTGCTAGCTTCTGTCTTCCAGTTTCCCTGCCATTGAGAAACATGTTTTGCCAGCAGGAGGTAAGGATTTATTTTAATTCACTTCTTTGACCAAATATCTTATTAAGGACCTCCCACGTGCCTCAGAGATCCAGGATGTGTGAAAGAAAGGTGGCTCTCACCCTTAGGAAGCTTGCAACTTCGTGCAGTTAAACGGCACGTTTATTAATGAGACAGAGAAGCCGTCAAGACTCCCTCTGCTTGTAAAACTCCTTTGAAATATGTCATTCCTCATATTTTTTCCCTTCTGCCTCCTGTGCATCCATGGTGAAATACATTAATCAGCTCCCTTCTCCCCAGTTTTTCTCTTGATGAGAATTTAAAGACATATGCAAGGTGAAAATATGCTAAGAGAATCCTCAGCAAGTTACTTGGCTAAAACTGGGGAAGAAATGGGGCATTGGAAGGTTAAAAGAGGGGAGCACCCAGAAAACACAACTGAGCAGGCTAGGTGAAGCAAGATGGAGTTTCCTTAGTCAAGCCCGGCGCTCTGTGACGACATCGAGGATGGGATGGGGGAGGGCAGGGAGGGGCATCTGTGTAATTATTGCTGATTCGTGTGGTCCTGTGGCAGACACCAACACAACATTGTAAAGCAATTTTCCTCCAAATAAAAACATAAATTTAGACAAAAATTGATGAGCCTCCCTTACTGATTCAGGGAAATAGAAAGAAGGAAGGCATTAAAAACAACCCAAAGAGGCTGTGAAATAGTTTGGTGCCTTAAGGGACTAAAGCACATGGCTACCGGATGTTCACCATTCTCATCTCCAAGCCACAGCGTCAGATGCTACTGCCCTTTATTCAGCTTCTGCTGTGTGCTGGACTGTGGCAAACATGTTACAGTCCTCTCCTCATGCAAATCTTCCTACCATTTTGAGGTAGTGAATGGAAAGGTGAGGAAACTGTGACTCAGAGAGGTTAAGTTACTTACCCAAAGAAACCCAGTTTATGAGCGGTTAAGTCAAGGCTGAAACCCAGGTCAATCTAGAAAAGAGAGGAAGAGCCTCCTTCACCATAGGCAACGGATGAACCTGAGGGACGAGAGCTAACAAGGAAAGAGCATAATACATGAATGACGCTTTTCTAGTGAAGATAAAAGTACTATAGTACCCTCCCTCCTGTGGCTCAAAGAAAAGCATAGCAACCTAGATGTCCATCAGCAGATGAATGGATAAGAAAGCTGAGGTACATATACACAATGGAGTATTACGCAGCCATTAAAAAGAATACATTTGAATCAGTTCTAATGAGGTGGATGAAACTGTAACCTATTATACAGAGCGAAGTAAGCCAGAAAGAAAAACACCAATACAGTATACTAACGCATAGATATGGAATTTAGAAAGATGGTAACGATAACCCTGTATGTGAGAGAGCAAAAGAGACACAGATGTATAGAACAGTCTTTTGGACTCTGCAGGAGAGGGAGAGAGTGGGATGATTTGGGAGAATGGCATTGAAACATGTATAATATCATATATGAAATGAATCGCCAGTCCAGGTTCAATGCATGATACTGGGTACTTGGGGCTGGTGCACTGAGATGACCCAGAGGGATGGTACAGGGAGGGAGGAGGGAGGGGGGTTCAGGATGGGGAACACATGTATACCCGTGGCAGATTCATGTTGATGTATGGCAAAACCAATACAATATTGTAAAGTAATTAACCTTCAATTAAAATAAATAAATTTATATTCAAAGTTAAGAAAAAAGAAAAACATAGCCTTAGCTATAGGTTCAGTCTCTGATGCCACATATTCTTACAGGAGTACCTGATCCTTAGGTGAAGAAATATGTCTATATACCTTAGAGTCTAGAGTAGACATCAGAGTCTGGTGTAGTGAGCTCTGAAACAGGACAAGGTCGTCAAAAGGGGCATGTATTCAACAGAGTTGGAGGGGCAGATAGAAAGGCAATATTAACACCTCGGGGGAATTCCTAGAGCCTCTTCTTCATGGGCAACGGATAAAAAATTATAAAATAAGCAACATCGATCATCTTACTTGCCACCAGGAGTAAAGAAAGCCAACTTTTAAGAGAGAAAAGAAACACTCAGGTTTTGTACAAAGTGATACACTCCCAGGTGCCTTGTAAGTCTGCTTAACCTAGTCTAAGCTACCACTATCTCGAGGCTGGATTACTACCATACGCCCCTAACTGCTCTTGCTGTTTTCACTTTCTCTCCTAAAGTTTTTTCTCCAGCTAGCAGAGCCAGCAAGATCCTCTTAAAAGATCAGTCAGATTGTGTCTCACACATACATCCTCAGAAAAGGAAAAACAACTTCCCTACCAAAGTCTCTCCTGGCTGCCACAGGAAAGAAAAGCTGCGGGAGCCTCCCTCAGTCTGCTATGTGGTTCCCACTCTTCCCCTGGCCACTGATCCCACCACCCTTCCATTTTCTCAGCGTTTTTCAACCACAGGATGTAGGACACGGTACGGACTGTCCAGACTCACTCTAGGGTCCTGACCGACGTGTAGCATAGCATAGAACTGTCAGTAAACTACAGCGAAAAGTGAGCAACTTCTTGCTATACGGTTTGACTTGATGCTTCTGTTTTGATAGCTAGGATTTATGCCATTGTGGTCTTTTGGTGGGGGGAACCGTTCCGGGCTCGTGGATCGCTGGACAGAAGGGAAGAAAGTACAGCAAGGACGTCGGCTGAGCAGACCTTCACTCTCCCCCAGATCGGTCTAGAGGAGTGGGGATAAGGAAGTTTTGCGGCTGGCAGCCAGTTCTCAGCTCGGTCACCACATAGCACGTGTCTTTGGGAACAGCTTTTCTCGTTTTCTTAGAATGGGGTAACAATTCCTATGTGACATATTTGTTGCATGAACTATATATGAGATAAAATATATAAAGCACTTAAGAGGGTTGCCTGGCAAATAGGGAGTTCTCAATCCATAGGAGCTATTATTAGCTCAGACTTCCTGGTATTTACTTACATTTCTCTCTGGTTTCTCTTTCCCCTGGCCCAAGAAAAAGATAGTCCGTAACTAATTACCTCTTCTCCCCTCTGTCACTTCTCCAAATAAAACCGTTACTCTGGAATTTAGGATTACAAAATAATCCATGGGTTGCATGTAAAAACCTAGATAGGTAAATGATGGTCTAGACTCTGTCTAGTTAGAATTTTCTCCTCTAACTTTGGGGCTTCCCAGGTGGCTCAAGGGTAAAGAATCTGCCTGCCAATGCAGGAAACACCAGAGCCCTGGGTTCGATCCCTGTGTCAGGAAGATCCCTGACCAATGCAGTATTCGTGCTGGGATAATCCCATGGACAGAGGAGCCTGGCTGGCCACAGCCATGGGGTCACAAAGAGTTGGACACAGCCGAAGACACACACAAGAATGAGCATAGAGTCTCAGTGAGAGAAATCTAATAAGGACTAAGTCATAGGCTGAAGACTTATTGCTGTGAGCTCAAATCACATCACGAGAGCCTCCTTCCCACTTTGGACTTCCAAGTGGTATTTCATGGAATCCCATGATGTAAAAGCCAAAAAACAAAAAAACAAAAACCCTTTAGGAAACATCCTGCCCAGTCCTCTCCTTTTTATAGAAGGAGAAACCAAGATCCAGAGAGAAGAGTGACTCACCCCAGATCACACAGATTCAGAGCCTCTCACGTTCCGTCAACCTGTGAAAACCTCCAGGCACGCCATTACCTACTTGGTATGGTTAATGTTCAATATTAGAGCAAGGAGTTGAACATGAAGGGTTTTCTCCTTGGGCAAGGAAATATTTCTCCTTCTGTTGCAAGAACTCTTCACTCAAACAGATGTCCTGGGCTGAGAGAAGGCGCTCTTCACAGCAAAACCCTTCCACTGGGCTTCCTTCTCTGCACTGAAGGCCCCTAGTGAGTTAATCCACTTCATCTCAGCCAAGGCCCCAGCTGAGACTGACGAAATGTTAGAGCTGAAAGGGAATCTGTAGACTGTTAACTGAACCTTCTCATTCTACCCACGGAGCAACTGAGGGCCAGAGAGTTTAACTGACTTCTCAAAGTCAGAGAGCTATTTTTTGGTCAAGCTGCTGAGGCACTGTTTCTGAAATACTGGGATTGTGTCTAGCGATTTTGGTTTTGTGATTGTTATTGCCAATTAAGAGTGTCAATTTTGCTACCATATGACCACACCCCACAGCCCTGTGATCGTTTAGAAAATGAATAGCCTATGATGATGTGGATAAATCACAAAGGGAAAGATTTAGGAAATTGGTCTCTTAGCCAATCTTTGATCAACTATTTAGAAACAAGAAAATAGCTACCAAAAACAGCTAACGACTAAACTTTAGGTCCTGCTGTTGGAAGAAAACCAAAGATGGCTTTTCAATATGGAGATGCTTGAACTATTTAAAATAAATTGAGCCATGTGCTATGATCAAGGGGCCAAATTTCCCCATGGCTCTTTGTCTCTAGTGTGAAATTTTCCAAGAAATGGAGTTAAGAAAAAGTTCACAATGTGTGTCAATTAATAATTTAGAGAACTTTGAGAAGCTAACAAACATCCAGTACTTATGCTCTAAGAGCAAGAAACTAAAAACATGACATTAGGAGAGTTTTTGCCCCAACTTTCTGAGCTACCAGGGAGTGTGAGTCTGCAGGAGAAAAGAAGACTGGCCCAGAGGAAGGGACCACAAACTGGGTGACTTTCGGCAAGTGCCCTCATCTCCGTGGGCTTCAGTTCTACAGACATAACATGAAGAATTGGACTCGATTTCTTTCATGTCCCTTCTCACTCTGACAATCTGTGCTTCAAGGTCACTTAGACTTAAATACCACACAAGCAATGATGACTATCATGATCAAAATAATAATAATAATAACTTCCATTTATTGAGTACCTGCCACGTACCAGGCACGATACCAGACACTTTGTATCCATTATCTTTTATAGTCACAGCAGCCCTACAAGGCAAATTTTCTCTCTCTCGCTTTTTTTTTTTTTAGTGCACAGATTGACACCTCTTTTTTAAAAACTTTTATTGGAATATAGTTGATTTTACACTGCTGTGTTAGTTTCAACAGCAAAGTAAATGAGTTGCACATATACATATAGCCACTCGTTTTAGGGTGGGTTGGTTGTTTTTCAATTCTTTTCCCATCTAGCCTATGGGAATATGGGTATGAGTAGAGTCCCCTGTGCTATAAACAAGGTTCTTCTCAGTCACCTCTTTTATACAAAGCAGTGTCTATATGGGGCTTCCCTGGTGGCTCAGCTGGTAAAGAATCTGCCTGCAATGCAGGAGACCCCGGTTCACTTCCTGGGTAGGAAAGATCCCCAGAGAAGGGGCAGGCTGCCCACTCCAGTATACCTGGGCTTCCCTGGTGGCTCAGATGGTAAAGAATCCGCCTGCAGTGCTGGTGACCTGGGTTAGATCCCTGGGTTGGGAAGACCCACTGGAAGAGGGCATGGCAACCCACTCCAGTATACTTGCCTGGAGAATCCCCATGGACAGAGGAGCCTGATGGGCTACAGTCCATGGGGTCTCAAACAATCGGATACAACTGAAGCAACTAGGTGTATGTATATAGATAGATAGATAGATATCATTATATATAATCTCATGGTAATCACAAACCAAAAATCTATAATAGGCATACACTTAAAAAGAGAATGTAATTCAAACATAACACTATAGTCATCAAATCATAACAGAAGAGCACAAAAGAAAGAAAAAGGAACGCAAAATAAAATGGTAATAGGTACGTAACTATCAATAATTACTTTAATATAAAGGGACTGAATGTTTC
Source organism: Madoqua kirkii (assembly GCA_006408675.1). Classification (NCBI taxonomy): domain Eukaryota; kingdom Metazoa; phylum Chordata; class Mammalia; order Artiodactyla; family Bovidae; genus Madoqua; species Madoqua kirkii. The sequence continues at coordinate 27,269 of SJYC01117342.1, forward strand.
AATCTAAAGGTAAAAAGTGGCTAAGTAAACAGAAAAAGCAAGACAATATACAGGCTGCTGATAGGAGATTCCCTTCAGATCTAAAGACACACAGACTAAAAGTGAGGGGATGGAAAAAAATATTTTATGAAAATGGAAATCAAAAGAAAATGTGTATAGCAATGCTCATATCAGACAAAATATGCTTTAAAGACTGTAATAAGAGACAAAAAAAGAAAGTACACAATGATGAGAGGTCAATCCAAGAAGAAGATATGAAATCATAACTATATATGCGCCCAACAGAGGAGCACCTAAATACATAAAGCAAATGTTAACAGGCCAGAAGGAAGTGGGGGCCTGTTCTCAGTCTCCCTCACCTGTCTCCTTCTCCTCCTCCTCACCGCTCCCCTCGGGCGACCATCGGTTTGCTCTCTGTGCCTGTGACTCTGCCTCTGTTTTGCTCTGCTTGATCACCTGTTTTGTTTATTATTTTGTTCTATAAGAACTTCTATTCCTCAAGAAATACCACTAAAAGAAAAAACAAGTTACAAAGTTGGGAGAGGAGATGATATAAATGTGAAGACAGAGACAGAAACATAGATACAGGTAGCGCAAGGCAATTTTACACAGATTATATAAAATCCAGATTACATAAAAAGGACTTCTACAGATCAATAACAAAAGATAACTAACCTAAAAATGGAAAAAAAAAATTAGGGGCCTTTTACAAAACTATCAAAATGGCGTGATAGTCAAGAAACGGCATTCAATCTTAAAATATTCTAAATCAAAACAGTAAAAGACACAGATTTTTAAAATAAAGTTTTATAAGGGGGGGGGGGTCTGTTTGAGGGTTTGTGCTTTTCCCACATGCCTCCTATTCTCTTCATCCAGGCTTATATCTTCAGTTTCAGGCCCTGTACGACAGGGTGAGTTACAAATAACAGAAATTAATTTACAGATATGAAGGCTGGAAAGCCCAAGATGAAGGCACCAAAGGATTCAGTGTCTGGAGAAGACCCACTTCTTGGTTCACAGAAAGCCTTTTGCTGTGTCTCCACGTGGAGGAAGGGATGAGCCAGTTCTCTGGAGTCTCTCACGGGGGCTCCACCCTCATGCCCTGATCACATCTCAAAGGCACCACCTCCAATACCATCACGTTGGGAGCTAAGATTTTATATGAATTTTGAAGGACAAAAAAATATTCAGTTCATAACAACTATCATTATGGGAAATATCAATAAATTATATTATGTTAAAATAAGAATTTCTGTTCTTCAAGAAATACCACTAAAAGAAAAAACAAGTTACAAAGTTGGGAGAGGAGATGATATAAATGTGAAGACAGAGACAGAAACATAGATACAGGTAGCGCAAGGCAATTTTACACAGATTATATAAAATCCAGATTACATAAAAAGGACTTCTACAGATCAATAACAAAAGATAACTAACCTAAAAATGGAAAAAAAAAATTAGGGGCCTTTTACAAAACTATCAAAATGGCGTGATAGTCAAGAAACGGCATTCAATCTTAAAATATTCTAAATCAAAACAGTAAAAGACACAGATTTTTAAAATAAAGTTACTCCTTGGAGTTCAAGGATAGACAATGGGATAGGCTAGTGAGTAAGCACGCAGATTTAAGTTATTCATAATGCTCAACATTTGGATTACCTTATGGCTTACAGGTATTTACCTATTAAAATAATACTGAACTGGTTGTGCATGGAACATTGAGGATTGTGATTCTCAAAACAACAATCCTGATTACATCAATTCAGTTCAGCTGAGGCCCTAAACACAAACCAAGAAGCCAGGCAGGGCCTATAAAGTGCTTATCATAATGCAGAACACATAGTAAGTACTTAACCAATGGAATCCATTGCAGTTAAATTACAGGATGGGTATCCATGGCGACCCACATCCAGGGACCGTAAAAAGTAGTCATCTCCCAAGAGGGCTCCCACAGTGGCCAGCGCAGTGGGGAAGGTTTGTGTATCTTTGGTCAGAATTTTCAACAGGGAGAGCAGCTTGGAAGGCT
>SJYC01117344.1:0-17014 GCA_006408675.1 Madoqua kirkii
TCTTTTGTTGGCTGTATGCTCCAGCTCTTTCCCTCCCGCCTGTTTGGCTGCACAGAAATCTTAATCCTCACAGTGATGGCCTAGGACAGGTACGTGGCCATCTGTAAGCCTCTGCACTATTTGACCTTCATGGACTGGAAACTCTGCTCCATCTTGCTGGTGTTCTGCTGTGAGGAGGGCTTGCATACTGTGGTCCAGACCATGCTCACCATACAACTGCCTTCCTGTGGCCCGAACCTGATCGCCCACTACTTCCGTGACGTCCACCCTTTACTGAAGCTGGCTTGCACAGACTCGTATGTGCTAGGGCTCGTTATGGTGGCCAACAGTGGCACGATTTCACTGAGCTCCTTTGTCATTCTTGTCGGTTCTTACACTGTCGTCTTGCTTTCTTTCAAGACCTGCTCATCAGAGGCGAGGCGCGAGGCTTTGTCCACATGTGCTTCCCATACAATTGCAGTCATCTTGCTTTTCGCCCCCTGCCTCTTCATGTGCCTGAAACCTTCCACCACTTTCCCTGAGGACAAGATCCAAGCTGAACCCTCTGACCTACACCCTGAGAAACATGGAGGTGAAAAATGCCATGACGAGACTGTGGATCAAGAGGTTGTTGGGCAGAAATAGAAGAGGCTGATAGGAAGTTCAGTGGTACTGGAACAGCCTGTTGTACCAGTTTCCAAAAATGGCTGCTGAGAATAGTCAGTAATCAGCCCTTAATCTCATCACACAAATAAGCAATTTCATATTAATCCAATACAAAGAGTCTTGGATTTGAAGTCTGAAGACCTAGTTTGGAGGACCTACCTTACTAGTCACTAGTGGTTTGACTTTAGTGATATTCAAATATCTGATAAGAGAGATTCGTGTACACCCGTGGTGGGTTCATGTTGATCTATGGCAAAACCAATACAACAGTGTAAAGTAATTAGCCTCCAATTAAAATAAATTAATTTATATTTAAAAAAAGAGAGATTCCCTACTGGGAGCCCTGAGTGGATTAAACATTCGTACAGAGAATTCTGACACCATATATAGTCTATTTCATAGCAGATGGTATTGTTGTCTCTGGGCACTGCCTTTAATGAGACATGTCAGGTATGTTAGATCTGAGCAAGCCTGGGGAGCTGGTGACGGACAGGGAAGCCTGGTGTGCTGCAGTCCATGGGGTCACAAAGAGTCAGACACGACTGAGTGACTGAACTGAACTGAACTGATGTCAGGTATATAGTTCAGTCATTCAGTCATGTCTGACTCTTTGCAATCCCATGGACTGCAGCACACCAGGCTTCCCTGACCACCACCAATTCCCAGAGCTTGCTCAGACTCTTGTCCATCGAGTTAGTGATGCCATCCAACCATCTCATCCTCTGTCATCCCCTTCTCCTCCTGCCTTCAATCTTCCCCAGCATCAGGGTCTTTTCAAAGGAGTCAGTTATTCGCATCAGGTGGCCAAATTATTGGAGTTTCAGCTTCAGCATCAGTCCTTCCAATAAATATTCAGGACTGGTTTCCTTTAGGATGGACTGGTTGAATCTCCTTGCTGTCCAAGGGACTCTCAAGAGTCTTCTCCAACATCACAGTTCAAAAGCATCAATTCTTTGGTCCTCAGCTTTCTTTATGGTCCAACTCTCACATCCATATATGACTATTGGAAAAACCATAGCCTTGACTAGATGGACCTTTGTCGGCAAAGGAATATCTCTGCTTTTTAATGCACTCTCTAGGTTTTCTAATAAAGGGATGATACCAAAACCAAATGCTGAAGTGAAACCCACTTCTTGATTTGTTAAATGGATTGACGCTACTGTTCCAACCACTTCCCCAGGGTTATACAGAGAATCAAATGAGATGGAACTGCAGGTGAAAGCAATTTTTCTGCGATAGGAGCTGCGTTCATGGACCTTATTGTTCTTACCATTAACTTGGCAACTCCAGACACCTAGGCAACTCTCGTTTTAAGAATTTAATTTGAGGTTAAGGAGTTTCTCTCACATAGCTTTCTTTAAACAATTCATCAATGGGAATTGTTTCTGTGGATGCTACAGTACAAGTGATACTGGATTCAGAATGTTTAAAAACATGCACACCATTGGACTATCTGAGTCAAGGAAAGGGGTTTTAGTAGATGCTGTGCTGAGCCACCCGCAGGCCCCTTCATTCCTCAGCTGCCCGGAGGGATGGCTGCTCACGTCTGAGTCCTCATTCCTCTCTAGACACTGCCGTCCCCCAGGGCAGCACCAGAATCACATCCTCGTCCTCCACATGCAAGACAGCATGCAAGAACATGCTGACTGCATGCAAGAACAGTCAGTGGATGGTGAGAAGACCTGGGCCTCCTGCGTCAACTTGAGACAACTCCAAACAGCCATCCTAGCTCTAAGGCTCCTTGGGGGACCCTCCCAGATCTTTTTGTCCCTATATCATGGTTTGACTTCCCCCTCTGCCCAATTCTGCCCTCTTCATTGTTATACAGAAGGTAATACTGGGAGCATGTCCCAGTAAATGTTTACACACAAACTCAACCTGAGAGATGTTGCCTAGGGAGTTCAACCATCGACATAGGTTTACAGTAAAAGAGGGAAATATACACAAATATTAAAATAATTTAAATTCAGTTTGCATGTCTTGAAAAGAAGAGAGTTCTACTTTCTGAGCAGGTTTACTAACTTGTTTAAACAATAGCCAGAACAGATCAAAATGTAAAGCTTAAATCTTGTAGTAGTGCAATCAGAGAAGGCAATGGCACCCCCTCCAGTACTCTTGCCTGGAAAATCCCATGGATGGAGGAGCCTGGTGGGCTGCAGTCCACAGGGTCTCAAAGAGTTGGACATGACTGAGCAACTTCACTTTCACTTTTCTCTTTCATATTGGAGAAGGAAATGGCAACCCACTCCAGTGTTCTTGCCTGGAAAATCCCAGGGACGGGGGAGCCTGGTGGGCTGCAGTCTATGGGGTCGCACAGAGTCAGACACACCTGAAGTGACTTAGCAGCAGCAGCAGCAACAGTGTAATAATCAGCATGTGATTTTAACATGATGGCCCAGCACCTTCAACCTCTCATCACTGAAACCCAAGAAGTTTGAACAGTTCTGAGTAGTGAGCTTCTTTATCTTTTAGGAGATTAAAAAATCTCCTGCGCGATAAGGAAGTATCCTTATCCCAGATACTTTTCCATTTAGTGCTATCCTTTGAAAACTAAATGGAGACTTTTATTTTTTTCATATATAAATTTATTTATTGTAATTGGAGGTTAATTACTTTACAATATTGTATTGGTTTTGCCATACATCAACATGAATCCACCATAGGTATACACGTGTTCCCCATCCTGAACCCCCCTCCCTCCTCCCTTCCCGTACCAGCCCTCTGGGTCGTCCCAGTGCACCAGTCCAACTCTGTGCAACACCACAGTCGGTAGCCCACCAGGCTCCCCCGTCCCTGGGATTCTCCAGGCAAGAACACTGGAATGGGTTGCCATTTCCTTCTCCAATTGTTATATGCTATCCTTCCTTTGCAGAGTACATCATGAGAAACACTGGGCTTGAAGAAGCACAAGCTGGAATCAAGACTGCCAGGAGAAATATCCATAACCTCAGATATGCACATGACACCACCCTTATGGCAGAAAGTGAACAGGAACTAAAAAGCCTCTTGATGAAAGTGAAAGAGGAGAGTGAAAAAGTTGGCTTAAAGCTCAACATTCAGAAAACGAAGATTATGGCATCTGGTCCCATCACTTCATGGGAAGTAGATGTAGAAACAGTGGAAACAGTGTCAGACTTTATATTTTGGGGCTCCAAAATCACTGCAGATGGTGACTGCAGCCATAAAATTAGAAGACGCTTACTCCTTGGAAGGAAAGTTGTGACCAACCTAGACAGCATATTGAAAAGCAGAGACATTACTTTGCCAACAAAGGTCCGTCTAGCCAAGGCTATGGTTTTTCCAGTGGTCATGTATGGATGTGAGAATTGGACTGTGAAGAAAACTCAGCACTGAAGAATTGATGCTTTTGAACTATGGTGTTGGAGAAGACTCTTGAGAGTCCCTCAGACTGCAAGGAGATTCAACCAGTCCATTCTGAAGGAGATCAGCCCTGGGTGTTCTTTGGAGGGAATGATGCTGAAGCTGAAACTCCAGTACTTTGGCCACCTCATGAGAAGAGTTGACTTATTGGAAAAGACTGATGCTCGGAGGGATTGGGAGCAGGAGGAAAAGGGGACGGCAGAGGATGAGATGGCTGGATGGCATCACAGACTCGATCGACGTGAGTCTGAGTGAACTCTGGGAGATGGCGATGGACAGGGAGGCCTGGCGTGCTGCGATTCATAGGGTTGCAAAGAGTTGGACCGACTGAGCGACTGAACTGAACTGAACTAATCCTTCCTTTTTTCCCTTACCTTATATCAAGAGCACAGTGGTAGTTAACATTTTAGGATTCGGATGAGATCATGATTGAACTGACAGCATCCCATAGAACTATGACTAATTTCCTTTGTAGAGAACATAAGTAAAGTGAAGTCCCTCAGTCGTGTCCAACTCTTTACAATCCCGTGAACTGTAGCCCACCAGGCTCCTCCGCCCATGGGATTCTCTAGGCTCTAGGCAAGAATACTGGAGTGAGCTGCCATTTCCTTCTCCAGGGGATCTTCCCAACCCAGGGATCGAACCCAGGTCTCCTGCACTGCAGGCAGATGCTTTAACCTCTGAGCCACCAGATGAGGCTGAGAGCAGGTGCTGAGAGCCCTCACAGTGGACTCCTGAGCCCTTCTGCTTGTGCTCCAGAACCGCTCTCCACTCTGATTCACTATGCAGTGAAGGTCCTATGCAGTGACCTCCATGGACTGCTTCAGTGAGTTTCTCTACTGTAATAAAAAGAAAACTGAGAAGAGATATAACTCCCCAGAGCTTCCTGTCACATTTTTCATTTCTCTGGCAAACTTGTCACTTGCCTCAAAAAAGTCTCAAGACCTCAGGAGAGATATGATGCTGAGTGTCTCTAATTTTTAGTCACTGAGATCACTATTGCTTTCAACAATGACCCTGGAGATAAAATTGTCTTCACTCTGCTCCAAATAAGTAGTCCACTCTCTCTAGAAGCATCGATCCCTGTCCTTACAGACTGATGCTCCGCCCCAGTAGAATGTCTACACCATGTAACTAGTAGGTGAGTGGATGGGGACAGCCTCAAAATAAAATGCCCAAAGATTCCCGCTCTTCTTTCCAAGGTTGGATAAGTTTTCTTGAAGAAGCACTTCCTGGATTGTTGTTTGCTTCTGGTCAATATCCAGGGGTTTTGAATCATTATTTTTGACAGTTTTGTCCAGTTTTGTTGTTGCTTCTTGGAGATAGGTTTTGTGAGCTGCTTAATCATCTATTCTGAAAGTCACACCTTCACAAACCTTATTTTTAGTGGGTAAACATTATACAGAAATATCAAAACATACTGAAACTTTAAATAATGAAATTAGGAAATCTTTGATACATGGATAAGCATAAAGTACAGCAAAATAAAAATTTTAATGCACCCGGGTTCAATCCCTGGGTCGGGAAGATCCCCTGGAGAAGGAAATGGCAATCCACTCCAGTACTATTGCCTGGAAAATCCCATGGACAGGGAAGCCTCATAGGCTACAGTAGTCATGGGGTCGCAAAGAGTCGGACACGACTGAGTGACTTCACTTCACTATAGTTCTTTCATGTGGTATGAAAATATAGGGGTTCCTGCTAGTCCCATGAAGGAGCTGAAAGGTGGCTAGAAGTCAGGGGATCCTCTTTGGGGGCTTCAGTGAAAAGATAACCCTACAACAGGGGCCACAGGACCAATAGCCTAACACAGAAGCCATCTGGAGGAGATGGCTGCAATTCAGACGAGCCAAGATGAGCCCAGAGCTGCAAAGGAGAATGAGAAATCACTACCCATACTATATAATATCTCACAAATCAGTAGGAAATATCTCTCGTTGATCTGCTCTTCCTTCCCGTAGGCACACAGCTAGCTCACACTGCTGGCCACTGCTGTAGTCAGGAGTGAGCGTAAATAAGACCTCTCCAATAGAAGGTGAGGAGTGACATGGACCACTTTCAGCCCTGACCACAGGAAGCCTCCCATCAACGTCCTCCACACTCTTCCCTCTGCCACTGCCTGGATGCAGACAATACGAGTCTCAGGAGATGTCTGTGATGATTAACTGTATGTGTCAACTTGACTGGGCCACACGATGCCAAATATCGGGTTAAACATTATTTCTGGGTTTGCCCATGAAGATGTTTCTGGAAAAGATTAGCATTTGACTCAGTAGACTGAGTAAAGCATATTTCTCCCATGACAATATATCATCCAAACCACTGAGGTCCTGTTCAGTTCAGTCACTTAGTCATGTCCGACTCTTTGAGACCCCATGAACCACAGCACACCACGTCTCCCTGTCCGTCACCAACTCCCAGAGTCCACTCCAACTCATGTCTATTGAGTCGGTGATGCCATCCAACCATCTCATCCTCTGTCATCCCCTTCTCCTCCTGCCCTCAATCTTTCCCAGCATCAGGGTCTTTTCCAATGAGTCAGCTCTTCGCATCAGGTGGCCAAAGTATTGGAGTTTCAGCTTCAACATCAGTCCTTTCAATGAACACCCAGGTCCTGAATAGCCAATAAATAAATAAAAAAAATTTTTTTACAGGTTGGTTTAATAAAGATTTTTATTTCTTAATTGTCAAAATGACGTTCACAAAAGCACTTAAATTCACAGAAATATTATTTGGTCTTCATTTTACAGTTAGAATTAAATTTAAGAAAAAGAAATGACGGCTGAAAATTTCCCTGACCTGGAGAAAGAAACAGATGTCCAGACCCAAGAAGCCCAGAAAGTTACACTTGAGATGAGTACAAAGAGCCTCACACTGAGACATATTACCATTCAACTGGCGAAGCTAAAGCCAAGGAGAGAATCTTCAAAAGCGGTAAGAGAAAAACAACTTCTTATGCAAAAGGGAACCCCCATCAGACTACCAGCAGGTTTCTCAGCAGAAGCTCTGTGGCCCAGAGGAGACGTGCCAAGGGGAAGCGCTGCCAAGCACACTCTGCCCAGCAACGCTGTCCTCCAGAGCTGAAGGCGAGAGCGAGTGTCCCAGACCAGCAAAAGGCGAAGGAATCATCACCACTGGACCAGTCCTATGAGACGTGCTAAAGGAAATTGTTCAAGCTAAAGTGAAAGGACTCTAATTAGTAACATCAAAACATATGAAAATATAAATCTCACTGTGAAGTTAAATACATAGTTGAATTCAAAATATTCCAGGGTTGTAACAGTGGTGAGTAAATGACTTATAGCTCTAGTTTTATGGCTAAACATTAAAAGTATAAAAATAACTATAACGACAATAGTTTGTTAACAGACACACATAGTAAAAAGACATAAATTGTGACATCAAAAACATAAATGTTTGGGGTAGTAAAAATGTGGAGCTTCAGTATGCATTTGAACTTAAGTGGTCATCAGCTTAAAATAGACTATTATAAGTACGTTTCATGTAAGCCTCGAGGTAAACACAAACAAAAACCCATTACATAGTTGAATTCAAAATATTCCAGGGTTGTAACAGTGGTGAGTAAATGACTTATAGCTCTAGTTTTATGGCTAAACATTAAAAGTATAAAAATAACTATAACGACAATAGTTTGTTAACAGACACACATAGTAAAAAGACATAAATTGTGACATCAAAAACATAAATGTTTGGGGTAGTAAAAATGTGGAGCTTCAGTATGCATTTGAACTTAAGTGGTCATCAGCTTAAAATAGACTATTATAAGTACGTTTCATGTAAGCCTCGAGGTAAACACAAACAAAAACCCATAGTGGGTTGCCATTTCCTTCTCCAGTGCATGAAAGTGAAAAGTGGAAGTGAAGTTGCTCAGTCGTGTCCAGCTCAGCGACCCCATGGACTGCAGCCTACCACGCTCCTCCGTCCATGGGGTTTTCCAGACAAGAGTACTGGAGTGGGGTGCCATTGCCTTCTCCAAGTAGATACCCAAAAGATACAAAAAGAAAGGAATCTAAGCATAATACTACACAAAATCATCAAATCACAAAGGAAGAACGAAACAAAGGAATTATAAAACAGCTGGAAAACAATTAAATTAAAATGGCGATAGTAAGTCCATACCAATTAATAATTACTTTAAATGTGAATGAACAAATCCTCCAATCAAAGGACACAGAGTGTCTCAGTGAATTAAAAAGATAAGATCCAACTATACTCTGCCTATAACCCCTTCAACTTTAAGGCACAGACAGAAAGTGAAGTAATGAAGAAAGATATTCCAGCAAATAGAAACCAAAAGAGAGCAGGAGTTGCTGCTCTTATACAAGAAAAAAATAGACTTTTCTTAAAAGAATGTAATAAGAAGGACTTCCCTGGTGGCCCAGTGGTTGAGAATCCGCCTTCTGAAGCACGGGCCTCAGGTTCGATCCCTGGCCAAGGACCTAAGATCCCACCTGCCACCCAGCAACTAAGCCCACACGCCGCAGCTACTGAGCGACCCCACAGGCTGGAGCTGAGGCCTGCTGCAGCCAAATAGACACACAGGTGTTTAAAAAGAATGTAGCAAGAGAAAAAGCACATCGTGATCTAGTAATAAAGGGGTCAATATGCAGAATCTAAAATAAAAGGTCAAACTCAGAAAGAGAGAGTAGAGAAGTAGATTCTAGGCACTGGAGGGCGGGGGGAGTAGGGAAAGTCGGTGAAAGGGACAAGCCTTCGGCTACAAGATGAATAAGGTCAGAGGGTTCAATGTGCAACATGGTGACCGAAGTTGTCAACCCCACACTGTACAACCGAAATTCACTAAAAGAGCAGACCTTAGATACTCTCGCCAAAAAAGAGAAACCTGTGAGCGTGCAGAGCCATGGGTGTGCCATTACTAGACGGGGGAGTCCTTTTACAGTGTGTGTGTATATCTATCAAATCACGACCACATATACTTTAGTTACCTCACGATTTCACTTGTCAATCCCTCAGCAAAGCTGAAATTTACAGTGAAATAACAACAGAGGAATGGAGGGAGGGAGGTGGGAGGGGGTTCAGGATGGGAACATGTGTATACGCGTGGCAGATTTATGTGATGTATGGCAAAACCAATACAATATTGTAAAGTAATTAGCCTCCAATTAAAATAAATAAATAAAAAATAGAAAACAAAGAACGGTGCTATGGACTAACTGGTGGTGGTGCTTCCGTCGCTCAGTCTCGTCTGAGTCCTGTGAGACCCCGTGGACTGTAGCCCACCAGGCTCCTCTGTCCATGGGATTCTCTAGGCAAGAATACTACAGTGGGTTGCCATTTCCTTCTCCAGGGGATCTTCCCAACCCAGGGGTGGAACCCGGGTCTCCTGCATTGCAAGCAGATGCTTTACCATCTGAGCTATGAGGAAGGCCCATGGACTAATTGAGTCTGCCAAATGTGTTGAAGTTCTAACCCTTATTGTGATGGTATTTGAGATGGAGTCTTTGGGAAGTAATTAGAGTTAGAGGAGGCAATGAGGGTAGAAACTTGATGATGAAATTAGCAGAAGAACCCGTTCTCTCTCTCTCTCTCTGTCTCTGTCTCTCTCTTTCTCTCTGCCATGTCAGGACACAGCCAGAAGGCAGACTCTGCAAGCTGGGAAGCATGTCACTACAGGGGACCAAACCCACTACAGGGGACCAAACCCACCAGCACCTTGACCTTGGGCTGCTTGTCTCCAGAACTATGAGAATTACATTCCCGTTGCTTAAGCCACTCCATCTGATATTTTGCTGTGGCAACTAGGCCTAATACAGGTAAGCATATCTACATACACCGATATTGAAGGAGCTCCAAAATGTATTACGAAACTTTCTTAAAAGTTCAAAAATCGTATGTGTAATGCAATGTAAATGTAAAAAAGAAAATTGTTGATCAAATCCATGTGTTCTCAGCAGTTTCCACTAACACACCACAACTCAGATGTTAGCCTCTTTGCATTTAACAGAAAAAGTTCTCTGCTGCTACAAGGATCATCAAGGGAAGAAAAAGAGCCAATTAGTTTTCCGTTCTGTGACTACAGTGATGAGTTACTCCTCCACTTTCTGGAGGCCACACTTGGGTTTTCTGGCATGATAACAACTTCAGGCAATTAATTATGCCCTCAGGAGCTGAGGCAAAGAGTTAGGAAAAGTTTGCGAAGGAGCAAATTAAAGCCATCCCTTGGGGGTTCTCCAGAATGAAAAAGTTTCTTTCCCTCCTTGAGATCCCCAGGAGCTTCAGGTAAGTAATTAAAGGCATGGTTGGAGCTTCAAGAGCACATCCCCACTGAATGTGCAAGTCACTAATGAGCTCACAGTTCCCGACAGCTGTAAGCGTGCTATGGACCTCAACCAGGACACAGCATCTCCCAGTCTCCCCGTTAGGTCCACAAACCATACATTTTAGAGGTAGCTGGGTTGCCATGCCAACGCAGAACAGAAGCCGTCTCTTTCCCATCTACTTCTTCCCCAGACAGGTGGCTCTGGAAGGGAGGAGGAGACCACCATGTATGGAATCCCTGTGAGGTGCCAGGCACTGTGCTGGGCACTTTATCCACTGGTCTGGCATTGGTGGCACAGGACGCACATGCTCACCAGGACCCACAGCTCTCTTCTTCCAGGGCACCCGGTCAAATGCTGTTCCCCACCGAGGGAAGGTGGGCGAAGCGGGACATGTTGCTCACAAACCTGGCATAGAAACCTCCCTCACACTGACTCCCGAGTCTCTCCCTCATCTGCCAGCTGGATGGTGACCCCTGGATGACCTCAACAAGCTTGGGTTAAAGCTGGGAGGCCTGTACCAGTCTGCATCCTTGAATAGTGCCAGCCACATTAAACTGTAACATAGGCATTAAACCATTAAGATCTGGGAGTTATTCCTTATAAAACCAGTTAGTTTAGCTAATTCATTCAATCTATTTCACCATCTGGTGAAATTTCACCATGCAATCTATTTCGCCATTTTTCATTTCACAAATTGTCACATCGTTTATTTACCCAACTAATGGCTCAAGGCCACCTCTGCCTTAATAGCAGAAGTCCTTTATCTCTCACCTAATGATGGATACTGTCTCTTTTCAGAACATCAACTTCTGAGTTCCTTTTCTTTTTCTATCATCATCATCAATAACTTTTATTTGTTTTTAAATTATGTCCCTTGACAAACCACAGATTGATGAAATCTAACTTTGGTCATCATTAAAAGATAAAGACCAAAAGATACTAGAAAATAACTCCAGTACTCTTGCCTGGAAAACCCCATGGACGGAGGAGCCTGGTGGGCTGCAGTCCATGGCGTCACTGAGTCGGACACAACTGAGCAACTTCACTTTCACTTTTCACTTTCATGCATTGGAGAAGGAAATGGCAACCCACTCCAGTGTTCTTGCCTGCCATCTATGGGGTCGCACAGAGTCGGACATGGCTGGAGCGACTTAGCAGCAGCAGTAGCAAACAGCTAAACTGTATCTTCCTTTCACCAAACCTCTTCTTTGATTACCAAAATGACATTTTCAACCAACCTTGTCACAGATTTCACAAGGGAATATTAACAATAATTACAAGACTGTAAAGAGAGGTTGATAACGAGTTGGGGATGAGATGAAGTGATCAGCTCAGAACCCACGCCCTATCGGAGCACACACAGAAGAGGAGGGGCTATCATAGTTTCGTGGATCCTTCTGGAGAGAAGCTGTTGTTGTTCAGTTGCTAAGTTGTCTCCAACTCTTTGAGACCCCATGAGCTGCAGCACACCAGGCTTCCCTGTCCTTCACAATTTCCCAGAGTTTGCTCAAACTCTGACTCTTCAAAGTCAGTGATGCCATCCAACCATCTCATCCTCTGTCGTGCCTTTCTCCTCCTGCCCTCAGTCTTTCCCAGCATCAGGGTCTTTTCCAGTGAATCAGCTCTTTGCATCAAGTGGCCAAAGCACTGGAGTTTCGGCCTCAGCATCAGTCCCCCCAGTGAATATTCAGAGTAGATTTCCTTTAGGATTGACTTGTTTGATCTCCTTGCAGTCCAAGGAACTCTCAAAAGTCTTCTCCAGCCCCACAGTTCAAAAGCATCAATTCTTCAGCACTCAGCCTTCTTTGTGGTCCAACGTTCACATCTGTACGTGACTCCTAGAAAGACCACAGCTTGATTTGATGGACCTTTGTCGGCAAAGTAATGTCTCTGTTTTTTAATACAAGGTCTAGGTTTGTCACAGCTTTCCTTCCAAGGAGCAAGTGTCTTTAATCTCATGGCTTGCAGCCACTGTCCACAGTAACTGTGGGGCCCAAGAAAATAAAGTCTGTTACTATTTCTACTGGGTGCCCCAGCCCCAGGGTCTGACACTGAGAAGACTGTTTCCAAATCGAAGCTCAGCCTGCTCACTGCAGGACAGGCCAGTAATCAAGAGAGGGGGTGTTGAGACCTGGTGTCTGATGGCAGGCTAGTGCCATAGAGAACATCTTCTGGGGTGGATGCCACTTTCTTTTATAGAACAGAGAGGGGAGGAGGAGGGCAGGAAGTGAAAAGGCCATTGTTGTTGTTTAGTCAATAAAAAACTCTTTGCCACCCCATGGACTGTAGCCCACCAGGCTCCTCTATCCAAGGGATTGTCTAGGCAAGAACACTGGAGTGGGTTGCCACTTCCTTCTCCAGGGGATCTTCCTGGCCCAGGGAATGAACCTGCAATTCTTTATATCTCCTCCATTAGCATGCAGGTTCTTTACCACTAGCACTACCTGAGAAGCCCAAAGAGGGAATAAATCTTGCAAAACATCTCTTGGCTTGGCCAGCACGGGGTGGTGCAGGGGTGGAATATATTAACTCCCTCTTTCCTGCCGCCATTCGCAGGTGGGCAAGGTCCGAAGGTCTCCCTGAGAGTTGAACAAAGGCACTTTAGTTCGACATTCTGGCAGAGGGGCAGGTTCCCAGAGGCAGGCCATTATATACGCTTACAGCTATAGATCCATCCATCCTAAAGGAAACCAGTCCTGAATATTCATTGGAAGGACTGATGCTGAAGCTGAAACTCTAATGCTTCGGCCACCTGATGCAAAGAACTGACTTAGTGGAAAAGACCTTGATGCTGGGAAAGATTGAAGGCAGGAGGAGAAGGGGACGACGGAGGACAAGATGGTTGGATGGCATCACCAACTCAATGGACATGAGTTTGAGTAAACTCCAGAAGTTGGTGATGGACAGGGAGGCCTGGCGTGCTGCAGTCCATGGGGTCACAAAGAGTCAGACACAACTGAGCAACTGAACTGCTGCTGCTGCTAAGTCGCTTCAGTCGTGTCCGACTCTGTGTGACCCCATGGACTGCAGCCCACCAGGCTCCTCCATCCATGGGATTTTCCAGGCCAGAGTACTGGAGTGGGGTGCCAACAGCTATAGGCAACATCCTGTTACTGATTATAATAACAAAAGCAATGAAAAGCAAAGGTTAAAGTCAAAGAAACAGATCCAACAACGTGGAGCTGGGTTTTGCTGTTACAAGAGTCCCCTTAGCTGATTCTAAAACCAGAGACATACAGGAGGGCTAAAGGTAACCGAGACTCCACTTGTGAAGAGCGTGACTTCACCTGTGAAGACTGTACACGTATGCTTGCCTATTCCTGGGAAGAGCGCAGAGAAAGAGGCTGAAAACTGCCTGGGGCTCTAACTGGGTTCTCTGCTGCCCCAGTGCGCACCCCACCCACACAAGGAGGCCTCTGCGGCCACTCTTGCTCCCGGTTCTGTTCTCACCAGGAAGAAGTGCCGCAGCCGAGGAATGCGCACTCGCCTGGAAGGGATCCTGAACCAGCTCAGACCTGATCCTCAGGGTTTCTGCTCCTACACCTCGGCCCGTCCGCGCTCCCAGCAGAGTGGCGACTGCTACTGAGCACCAGAAATTCCTGGCCCTGACTCAGCTCCTCCACCTCCACCCCTACCTCCCACCAAGGTGGTAGTTGCTTGCACACCCTCAGGGAAGATATGAAGCGTGCTCACTTCAAAGCCAGCCAGCTCTCTGACTTCCTTTTTTGCAAACCTGTTTTCCTCCGTTCCGGCTGACAATCTGAATTGCTTTCTCAGCTCAGTCCTTTGGCGCCATCTAGTGGCGATATGCAAAATTGCTGCCGGGCCTCACCTGCCTGCAGGAAAGTAAGTCAGGCTGTATCTACAGATGCTGGGAAATCCCTAGGTCGGGAAGATGCCCTGTAGGAAATAGCAATCGCGTGGACAGAGCGGCAAAGAGTTGAACACAATGACTGAGCACACACACCATTTATAGGGTAACGCCTAGGCCCTGCTGGTTTTCTTCCGAGGGCACAGGGACCATCTAGGAAGGGAGCTGTGGAACCCAGACAGGTGGGAGAGCTCTAAGAACTTTGAGAAGCAAGGCTCGTCCCACTTTCCCCGGTCTCCTCCCCCTGCCCACAGGGAGCCCACCAGGCCCTCCACCCTGGGAGACCCACACTCAACCAGGAGCAAGAACGTGGGCCCCGTTCCCTCCAGCTTAACAGCTCAGAATCTAATACCGTAAATTTAACTTTCACTTTTTAACAAACTCCTTGCAACTGGAGGTACTCAAAAAAGCCTTGGATTCACACTCATTTTGAAGAACTTGGTAAATTTGGACAAATATATCTTGAAATATGTTATAGCTTACTTTTCTGAGTCAAGAAGAAAAATGCTAAAGTTTTAAATTAGTCTCAACAAGAACTCCATACTCTAGGGAAAATTATAAAACTTAGGGAAGTAAAAATAAAAGCCACTCATAACCCCCCACCACTGGGAGCTTCCCTGGAGGCTCAGCAGTCTAGAATCCGCCCACAGAGGATATGGGTTCAATCCCTGGTCTGGGAAGATCCCACAGGCCACGGCGCAACTAAGACCATGTGTCTCAACTACGGAGCCTGTGCTCTAGAGCCTGGGAACCTGCACACTCAGCCCCTGGCCCTGCAGCCTGGGTTCTGCACCAGGAGAGGCCGCTGAGATGAGACGCCTGCTCCCTGCCGCTAGAGAGCAGGCCCGCTCCCCCCGCCTCGAGAAGAGTCCTCAGAGCCACGGGGACCAGCACAGCCAGAAACAAACGCTTTCTTTTTTTAATCATAACCCACCGTTACTTCGCTGTGGTGCTGTCTTTCTTATGTGCTCACCTAACTGCTTCCTGGAATTCTTTCCTTATAGTTCTATAAATTGCTTTTCTCACTTCAGCTTTACACGTTGTAAGAGCCCCAGTGATCACTTTTTATTTCCCGTTGTAACCGAGCTGGACCCTCTGGGCCCTTCCCAGGACAGACCTCCCCCACCCTCCCCACCGTGTCCTCTGCCTGCCTCTTGTCTGCAGAAAACTTTTAGCCAAAGAATAAACTTAGGGACTTCCACGTGGTCCAGTGGTTAAGAATCCTCCTGCCAAGGCAGGGGACACAGGTTCCAGCCCTGGTCGGGGAAGATCCCTCCTGCTGTGGAGCAGCTAAACCGGACGCCACAAGGGGAGCCTGGGGGCTCCGCACACTGGAGCCCCTCCACCCGAGGGCCCAGGCTCCACCGCAGGAGGGCAGCCCCATCGCCGCAAACGGAGAAAGCCCCCACGCAGCGGTAAGACCCAACGCAGCCAGAGACAGGGCACACGCAGTCAGAGAAGCGGGAGGACGCAGAGGAGACGCAGCCAGACGGGACAAGAGATTCGCAGTTTAGCCTTTAAGCCAAGAGCATTTAGTTCCTCAAGGGCTGGGAAGTCAAAGTGAGAGTCAGTTATAACCGACTCTGCTGCAACCACGTGGGCTGTAGGCCGCCAGGCTCCTCCGTCCCTGGGGTTCTCCAGGCAAGAATCCTGGAGTGGGGAGCATTCCCTTCTCCAGGGGATCGTCCCAACCCAGGGATCGAACCCACGTCTTCCTCACTGCAGGTGGACTCTTTACCGTCTGAGCCACAAGGGAAGGCCTCACGGGCTATAGCTTCATCTGTTTCCAAAACCATTGCTAAGCCAGAGGCTGTCACAGGCTTCCCTGCTTCCAGGCTCCGGCAGCCCGAGCCCCATGCGGGGGCCAGCGTGCCAGGGCTCTCCGCTCTGGAAACTCTGATGGCCTCCCAGGGCTCGTAGGCTAACGTCCCCTCCGGAACCCGGCTCACGCAGCTCCACTGATGGGCCCTGACTACCTCTCTGGCTTCATATCGTGCCTTAGCTCCCTTACCAGCAAGAACCCAAAGACCACACTGCTCTTCAAACGCCAAACCCCCTCCCGAGGCAGAGTGTGTCCCAGGCTGGCCCCCTGCCCGCTCCCTCGGGGCTTGCTCTCCCATTCCAGCCGGAAGGGATCAACAGATACGTCTTCAGTTCCTTCTTCACTTCCTGCCTCTCTGTAGGCCCTTAAACTCCACAAGGGCAGTGATCATGCCTTTTTTTTCCCCAAAAAAGTACATACCAAGGGCCCACTGCCAGCCCACACTACTTGATCAAAACAAATTTAAGCTGATTAAAAAAAACAGCTGCACCTACCTGGTGTTTCAGAAGTCCTAGGCAATACGCCGAGCATCTCATCACGTCACAGCGTCACCCATCACGTCACAGTGTTACCCATCACGTCACAGTGTCACCCGTTACGTCACAGCGTTACCCATCACGTCAAAGCGTCATCCGTCACAGCGTCACCCGTCACCACACTCCTCCGTCTTTCTTTCTGAACTAACCCTCAAGGCCCTTCTCTGCGGGGGCATGAAGGTAGGCCCTGGAAGCTTCCCAGCTGAAGGGGTAACGGTCAGGGGACCATTCAAGACATGTGGATGGATTCAAAATACACGCGGGACGATGCCCTCCGGAGAAACTGAGTCTCTAGACCGCTTCAGATTTAACAAGAAGACGCCCACCCGGGCCCACGTCCACTTGGCCCCTCGAGGCTGTGGACTCAACAAGCCACAGATGTTGCTCTCCAAACTCCCCAGGCAAACTTCAGCTCTCTGCAAATTGATGGTACCAGAGAGTAAGCATTTCAGAGGAG
>SJYC01117346.1:0-50209 GCA_006408675.1 Madoqua kirkii
TCAAAGTCACCACTGCATCCAGGATGGCGAGTTTCATCCATTCCCCGCCCCCCCCCTCCCCGTCTTCTGTCCCCAAATCAACTCCGTTAGCTCCAAAGCTAATCTATTGTTGTTCCGCAGGAGGGGGTGGCAAAGCTTTCTCTTAAAGACCAGAAAGTAAAACATCATCAGCTGTGCAGACCCGTCCCGCCACTGCAGCGTGAAAGTAACCCTGCTGCTGCTGAGTTGCTTCGGTCCTGCCGGACGCTGTGCGACCCCATAGACGGCAGCCCCCCAGGCCCCTCTGTCCCTGGGATTCTCTAGGCAAGAACACTGGAGTGGGCTGCCATCTCCTTCTCCAGAAAGTAACCATAGACACTATGTAACCAAAGGGACATGGCTGTGTTCCAATAAAACTTTATTGATGAAAACAGGCAGCCAAATAGATTGGGGTGATGGTTTCATGGACGTATACTCATCTCCAAACTTATCAGGTTGTATACTTTCATTTACAGACAGTTTTCGTATGTGGAAAACATATTCTTAAGTAAATAAAATGAACTAGAGTTATGTATCTCAACACCGTTAAACAGCAAACCAAAATGCCAAAGAAAACAGGCTGCAGAATGATCTACACATTACAAAGTCTATTAAAAGTTCAAAGCTGTATAAATCAATAGAGTTACCTACACATGCAATAAAATATCAAAGCAGGCAAGGGAGTAATACAGAGCAACTTTAGGACCAAATGTTCACCTGTGTAAGCAGAATGGGATAGGAGTCTAGTAAGGAGAGACTTTGATTATACCTGTAATGCATTATTAACAAAAAGAAACCTATATGGTGTCATGCTGAGCTTTCTTAAATCATTTTCTGCATCTTTGTGAGGTTGAAATACCTCAAAGGGAAATATTATAAATAAGAAATACATTACAATGTTTTTTAAAATACAGTTAGCTGACCAAATCTGACCCATAGGCTATCGTTTGCCAATCCCTGTTCTAAAGTCTCGAGGTTTAGGGAATAAATCCGTTGTCCCATATCCAAACCTTCTTAAATTTATAAGTACCTACTGCATCCCCTCTCAGGCTTTTTTTTTTTTCAAAAGTGTCCATATTTATGATTACTTTTGAAATCTGTCACATATGCCTACCTGCAATGCACCAGTATTGGCGACTCGGGAGGACTCTGCTTCATGTAGTCACGAACAAGGTAGCGGAAGTTGATGAGCAGATCGGTGGTGTCGGGAACACCGTGGTCCTGTCTCTTATACACATCTCAAAAGAAACAAATCCTTTCATGTTAATTAATGCCTTGAGAAGGTTACAGATTATGTACCAATAAAATAAATCCACATAGACTTGGAACTCTCAGTGGATACACACCTGAAAGCCAAATAACAATAAACAAAAATTAATCTACATTTTTTTTAAAAATCAAAGTAATTACAGCAGCAGTATAGTGAAAAAGAGGTTTTAAAAATAATAATTACATCTTTGATACAAATTCAAACTTTTTACACCTCAATTCCAAGGAATGACTGTTTTAAGAGTTTAGTATATATATATACAGTAGATATGGATATGTGTCACTGCAGATGCAGACTAAAGCCAGTAGACTTTAAGAAGGGATTCATCTGACACCGTTTTCACACGGACGTGTTCACAGACTGCCACACTTTTAGAAACACGCACACACACACACAAGGACACACAGAGACACATAAAATGCCAACCTGAGTAAAACGTTACGAAAAACCTAGAGCATCATGAGTCACTAAGTCACATATTGCACCTTTAAATAATCCTTCTTACCAAATACGAAAATGAGGGGAAAAAGATAAAACAGGGACAATGAAAGATTATTGTGTCACTGAACGGTTCCTCTGCTCACGCAACTCCCACCCCCAAAATTTTCAAGATGATAATTTAGTTTCCACTCTTGCTCAACCAGTGCGCAGAAAATGTGGTCATCAGAAGCGTCTTTGGGGAAAAATAGGAGGGGAAAAGGAACGAAAGAATAGAGCACAGAGCAGGAAGTTGGGGGTGGAGGCGAGATCTTCTCTAATCAAATGAGAACAGGAATGTTACTGAGAAGGCTGAACCTCCAATACTAAACTACCGTTTAAATATTCCACATAGTCCAATTATGAGATTCAGTACAAAAATAGAGATATCTACTGAGTTTTGCCTGTGGAAGCATAATTCAGAAAAGGCACATGTTCAAATAGAAAACACAGGCGGAAGAGGTACCACATACCCCTCCCTACGTGATAATCATCCACAGTTATGTATTTTCCATCAGCTAGATTCCAAGATACAGTAGGTAAAAATAGACCTCTGATACTTAAAATATATTCAACCCAACACAATCCTGGCTTTAGAGTGTGAATCATATAAAAGAGTCTTTTTAAAAAAGAATGTCTTGTAGAAGGAAAAAAAATCATAGCTCACTTTTCCTGGTATCCTATAATTCTCAAGAGAAAAAAAAACAAAAACACAAAAAGTGAACTCATCCCATTGGTAATCAGGAATGTAGTTGGTCTGCTCACCCGCCCTCCACAGCCCCTGATAGCCCCAGCCTCTCCTCTGTCATGCTGTACATGCGCAGCTACACACTCTCAAATTAGTTCTAACAAAACAGAACAAAGAATTAGGATAGTAGACATATAAAAACATGTCAACATCGGGGCATTTTCCTCTGCTGTGGGCGTGACGGTCTGGTTAACTCCAGAAAGGTTTTCCTTTGGAATCAGGCGATGTAGCCATTTGTCTTTCCAAACGTGGTTATGGGCGCCAGGTTCTCATAGATCGTCACTGCAGCTGTGTTCTGGTAGATAAGATCCACCTTCGAGTCCTTCTGGGATCTGATAATATCCAAAACACACTGATTGAGGAAGACATACTGGTCCTGTTAGAAAAAGAAAGGGGGGGAGGCACCAAGGATTAGCACCCAAGGTTTTCTCAGATTTCCACCCTCCAACCCCACTCACCACCCGCAAGCGAGCCCTCCAAGTTCACATGGTCAAGGAGTAATTACATAGTGGGGAAATCTGAAACTAGAGCTAGCAAGGCTCCGTCACTAATGAGTATCAACCAGAGGGGTGCCCCCCACACACAGCTCGGCTCCTCAGGAAGTACCAGAAGCTTAAGGAAGAGCAAAGACAATATGTGGAGGAGCAAAGGCACGTGCATATTCAATCACCAAAATGCCCAACAGTTGCTACGCAGGATGCAAAGAATAAGGAGTAAACTGTGATTCTCAATGAAAGGGGTGAAAAAAGGTGGCTGATCAGGGTTGAGGTGGGGGCTCCTATCCTTCCAGGGGGAGGGAGCGTGTAGAGATTGGAGTTATGATCAGGATCCCCACCCTTCAGACAAGCACATCAAAATCTGCAGGTAGCCATTAAGGACAGCATTATATATAAAATAGTTTCCAATGTTTCAAATATGCTCTAGGAAGGAACATCTGCAACATGCTAAAACATGAATGAACTTGAGGACATTATACTTAAATGAAATAAGCAATTCACTAAAAGGCAAGAAAATAAAAGCTAATTAAAAATTCTTCTCAAAAAAACAGAATACTCTCCATGTCTGTACACAATACATGGTTTTTTTTTAACAGATGTGCATAAGGAAGCCTAGAAAGACATGTTGTTGCTGTTGTTCAGGTGCTGTCATGCCGACACTTTGCACCCCCATGGACTGCACATCCAAGGTTCCTGTCCACCATCTCCCGGAGCTGGCTCAAACTCATGTCCCTTGAGTCAGTGACGCCATCCAACCATCTCATCCTCTGTCGTCCCCTTCTCTCCCCACCTTCAACCTTTCCCAGCATCAGGGTCTTTTCTAGGGCGTCAACTCTTCACATCAGCGGGCCAAAGTACCGGAGCTATGCAAACTGTAACTACCTCTAGGGCACAGAATTGGAAAAGAAAAGGCAAAATAGAAATATGTCCCCTATATAATCCTGCATGAAGTTTTTTTGATATGAACAAATTTATGCAATTTTCAAAATATTTTAAAAAGGGATGAGAACATCTGTAAATAGGCATAAGATTTCTGTGCTTCCCAAAATCTAAAAGATGAAGAACTATGACTCCATATAATTAGAGCAGAAAAAAGATCTCTCGACCAACCAACACAGGAGGCGACTCCACTCTTCCCACCGCAGCCACCTGCTCACCCCACAGCACACAATGTACCTGAGGCCTCTAGAACATTCTCTGCTGGACTCAGAAACACAGCCACTCTTCACAGAGTTCTAAACTGGCTCAGGGTGACGGCCTGACACCAGATTAATATTCTGCTCTATCCTGGTCAAGATGCCTTCACCCTGACAGCTTTGAGGAGGGCTATTTCCCAATCCCCTTGTTGAGAACACGCCTTGAGCATGCTGTTTATCTGGAACATTTCAGGGAATCCATAGAGCTGATTCACATTATCATACACCAGAAACTTACACTGTAAAACATACTCCAGTTTAAATAAATAAATAAAATTTAAATTTTTAAAAAAACACAGACAGGAAGGGAGAACTGTCAAACACAGACACTGGCCTCACCTCTGTTTGCACCATTAACGGCCTGTGCATGCGGAGGTCGTACACAATGCCGTACACGTCCACGGTGTTCTCGCTCTCCATCTGATAGATAAGACGATCGATGGCAATGAAAGTGCCCGTCCTTCCCACCCCAGCACTGAAAAAAAGGGGAAAGGAACAGGTCACCCGGGTTGAATGTGCTAAGTCACTCCAGTCGTGTCCGACTCTTTGTGATCCACTGGACTGTAGCCCACCAGGCTCCTCTGTCCCTGGGATTCTCCAGGCAAGAATCCTGGAGTGGCTTACCATGCCCTCCTCCAGGGAATCTTCCTGACCCAAGGACTGAGTCTGAGACTCCTGTACCTCCTGCGCTGGAAGGCAGGCTCTCACCCACTAGCACCACCTAGCATGGGGCGCCTCTGCTGCAGACTCCCATTTCCCCATTTGG
This sequence comes from Madoqua kirkii, assembly GCA_006408675.1. Taxonomy (NCBI): domain Eukaryota; kingdom Metazoa; phylum Chordata; class Mammalia; order Artiodactyla; family Bovidae; genus Madoqua; species Madoqua kirkii. Next base: position 4,973 of record SJYC01117346.1, read on the forward strand.
ACATGTATCCTGCTGTCCCTCACCATCAGGCTTTGAGGGTCAAGGCCAGGACCATTAGCCACTGGCTAAACTAAAACCTCAGCAAGTCTGACTGCACTAGCTTGGAACTGGGACCCGAGTCCTACAGTTACTTTCAAATCAGATGCCACAGATGAAACACCTTGGTAGGTCTTTAATCTCAGCCCCATCAAAGTCACCACTGCATCCGGGATGGCGAGTTTCATCCATTCCCCGCCCCCCCCCTCCCCGTCTTCTGTCCCCAAATCAACTCCGTTAGCTCCAAAGCTAATCTATTGTTGTTCCGCAGGAGGGGGTGGCAAAGCTTTCTCTTAAAGACCAGAAAGTAAAACATCATCAGCTGTGCAGACCCGTCCCGCCACTGCAGCGTGAAAGTAACCCTGCTGCTGCTGAGTTGCTTCGGTCCTGCCGGACGCTGTGCGACCCCATAGACGGCAGCCCCCCAGGCCCCTCTGTCCCTGGGATTCTCTAGGCAAGAACACTGGAGTGGGCTGCCATCTCCTTCTCCAGAAAGTAACCATAGACACTATGTAACCAAAGGGACATGGCTGTGTTCCAATAAAACTTTATTGATGAAAACAGGCAGCCAAATAGATTGGGGTGATGGTTTCATGGACGTATACTCATCTCCAAACTTATCAGGTTGTATACTTTCATTTACAGACAGTTTTCGTATGTGGAAAACATATTCTTAAGTAAATAAAATGAACTAGAGTTATGTATCTCAACACCGTTAAACAGCAAACCAAAATGCCAAAGAAAACAGGCTGCAGAATGATCTACACATTACAAAGTCTATTAAAAGTTCAAAGCTGTATAAATCAATAGAGTTACCTACACATGCAATAAAATATCAAAGCAGGCAAGGGAGTAATACAGAGCAACTTTAGGACCAAATGTTCACCTGTGTAAGCAGAATGGGATAGGAGTCTAGTAAGGAGAGACTTTGATTATACCTGTAATGCATTATTAACAAAAAGAAACCTATATGGTGTCATGCTGAGCTTTCTTAAATCATTTTCTGCATCTTTGTGAGGTTGAAATACCTCAAAGGGAAATATTATAAATAAGAAATACATTACAATGTTTTTTAAAATACAGTTAGCTGACCAAATCTGACCCATAGGCTATCGTTTGCCAATCCCTGTTCTAAAGTCTCGAGGTTTAGGGAATAAATCCGTTGTCCCATATCCAAACCTTCTTAAATTTATAAGTACCTACTGCATCCCCTCTCAGGCTTTTTTTTTTTTCAAAAGTGTCCATATTTATGATTACTTTTGAAATCTGTCACATATGCCTACCTGCAATGCACCAGTATTGGCGACTCGGGAGGACTCTGCTTCATGTAGTCACGAACAAGGTAGCGGAAGTTGATGAGCAGATCGGTGGTGTCGGGAACACCGTGGTCAGGCCAGGAGGTGAAATGGAACTGACGCAGAGGGTGACTCTCACTTGTTGGAGTCTAAAACCAAGAAACAAGGTTAGCGCCGGAGAGAGAGGCGAGCGAGATCAAGCCACCCCTGAAGGCTGAACTGCATGGTGCAGCTGAAAAGCAGCTCAGACGTGGTTACGACTACAGATTTGAATTGCACGTTGGTAAAATAGTGAATAAAGCGCTTGCACGGACTGCAAATCCATATAACATGCCAGGCAGGAGGGCTTGGGGAAACAAACTTTCCAAGCTGTGACATGACAGTCTCTGACACTCAGCTCAGAGGCAGAAATCTCATATCCTCCAGTTTTGAGTTCAGAATCATCCCTTTTTACCACAGTCCCCTGCCGGTTAAAGCGCCTGCCTCCAATGCAGGAGACCCAGGTTAGATCCCTGGGTCGGGAAGATCCCCTGGAGAAGGAAATGGTAACCCACTCCAGTACTCTTGCCTGGAAAATCCCGTGAATGAAGAAGCCTGGTGGGCTACAGTCCATGGGGTCGCAAAGAGTCGGACACGACTGAGCGACTTCACTTCACTTCCCTGCCACTAGTGCACGCACATTCTTACACCCACACCTCCCCAGAGCTTCCTAAACCCCCACCCCTGAGCCCAAGGGGGAATGTCACCAGCCAGAAACAAATCTATGCAAATGTAACTATGATAACCAGTGCCTTCAGGACAAGAACTGTCTCATAATTCACATGTCTTCCAAAGAATTTTGGCTTCCCTGATAGCTCAGTTGGTAAAGAATCTGCCTGCAATGCAGGAGACCCTGGTTCAATTCCTGAGTCAGAAAGATCCACTGGAGAAGGGACAGGCTACCCACTCCAGTATTCTTGGGCTTCCCCTGTGGCTCAGATGGTAAAGAATCCACTTGCAATGTGAGAGACCTGGATTCGATCCCTGGGTTGGGAAGATCCTCTGGAGAATAGAAAGATCACTGGAGAAGGGACAGGCTACCCACTCCAGTATTCTTGGGCTTCCCCTGTGGCTCAGATGGTAAAGAATCCACTTGCAATGTGAGAGACCTGGATTCGATCCCTGGGTTGGGAAGATCCTCTGGAGAAAGGAAAAGCTATCCACTCCAGTATTCTGGCTTGGAGAATTCCATGGACTGTATAGTACATGGGGTTGCCAAGAGTTGGACATGACTGAGCAACTTTCACTTTCCAAAGAATTTAATAACGTGATAAGCAAACAGCAAGCATCAAGTAAATATTTAGAACTGTAGGGGTTTGAGAAAGGACTCTCTCCCAAAAAAGACATCTATTTCAACTTCAGATAGACAATAGAAAGCGAAGCTCATTATAACACAGTTAGTTATGACACAGACTGCCTTCCTACAGTGGACCAAAGCACATACCTTTAATTATCAGAACTCTCCCCTGGCTGAACCATTCCCATTCCTGAGTCAACCGTACTCACTGTGCCTACACCTGGGGACTGACCTCATCTGTGTGCACTACACCTGGACGGCAGGCATTTGCTCAGTGACAACTACCCTTTGAAGCACATTTATTTCCTTTTTTAATATATATATATATATATATATATATATATATATATATCAGGGACTCCCTGGTGATTCAGTGGCTAAGACTCTGTGCTTCCAATGCAGTGGGCCTGGGTTTCGACCCCTGGTCAGGGAACTAGATCCCGCATTCTGCAACTAGACCCAGTGCAGCTGCGTAAATAAATAAGTGTTTAAAAGAAGAAGAGGAAGAATGCATTTCCTAGATTTCAGATTACTTCTCTAGGACACATTCCCAAGCTTGAACCCATCAGATCAAAGGGAACAGATATTTTTATGCCTTTGATATAAACTATAGAGGGCTATACCGATTTACACAGCCATCAAAAGATATCAGAGTCATCCATGACAGTGATTCAATTTTTAAATGCCATTTAAAAATAAAAAGGACATATACTGACTTCTTAGAATGCCTACACAATTTAATTGATTTGTTTTCATAACTTTTGAGGGGAAAGGAGGCCAAATGGATATGTCCTGAACTCCTATTAACATAACTATCATCATAAACTATTTCAACGGCAAATTTGACACTCCTGATGTCAAATTTCTGACCAAACAATCCAAAAGAGCCTTGATCTGTAAGAAAAACTCTATAAGCAGGTCACCTGGAAGGGGAAGAAAAGAAGTTAAAGATGCTGAGACATGCTCCTTAGATTCATTTAAGAATAATTTATGAAACTCTCAAGCAAGCAAAGCCAACAGGTTGCATTAGAGTATACGCAGATACAGATTGTTACATTCTATAAAGAAGAAAGCGAAAATATTTTCCTGATGCATAAAAAAATGATTTGTATCAATATCAACCTAAAAGTGTCACCCCAAAAGTAATGTATACTAATTTTATATGAGGTCTATGAGTCTTGACTTCTTACTTACATTTTTCACTGTGAAGTCTCTGACGGTCCATTCTGGAAGAACAATTTCAGACGTCATTGCCACAGTTACGTCCCCGTAATCCTGAGCCTGCTTGGAGGGCCAGTACTCCTCACATTTGGTCTAGAATAAAATGCAAACACTCAGATCACACTGCCTGCCATCACTGAAACCTCACAGGAGATGAGATATTAAAACCGAGCATCAGACTCTGAATCCAAGACTTATGTGGGTTCTGCCTGACCCTTGAAATTTTGTAATTTTCAGTTCCTACCAACTTTATAAATTTGGGAATCTTCCCATAAAAATCTAGATTTCTGGTTTCTCTTGAGAAATCAGAAAACCTGGCCAACACTGAGCCCCCATTTCTACACAGAAATTGACGTACAGCTGAGCAGCCACTGTTCCTTCACAGGGGACTCTGTGCCCCCCTAGCTCCCCAGCCCTACAGCAGCCTTGCCACCAACTGTTCACTGAACTAAACTTCTCCACATGTAGAAGAAATGAGAGCTTTTCTCAAGACTTTTAGATATACACTAACTCCAACCCAAATATGGACACCAAAAAAAAAAAAATCAGATTAAATCATTTTGGGGTCTTTGATTTTGACAGCAAGTGTGTCCACTGGCTCTCAAAATGTAAACAGAAATAAAAATCAAGAAACAACTGCTCTCTGAAAGTATCTGAATCCCTACTTGGTAACTGACTTTTTTAAAAATGAGAGGTTTGTTTTGCTTTAAAAACAGATGCCTGCTTCTCAACTCCAGAGATGCTAAGTCTGGCCTAGAGATCTGTATTTATTAAATGATCCCAACTTTTGCTTTTTAAAAACTCTTAATTTGTAGAAAATCAGAAACACCTCATGGGCTTCCCTGCTGGCTCAGACAGTAAAACACCCACCTGCAATGCAGGAGACCTGGGTTCCATCTCTGAGTCAGGAAGGTCCCCTGGAGGAGGGCATGGCAACCCACTCCAGTGTTCTTGCCTAGAGAATCCCCACAGAGGAGCCTGGCGGGCTACAGTCCATGGGGTCGCAAAGAGTCGAACACGACTGAGCGACTAAGCACAGCACATAAACACCTCAAACTCAGATAAGAAACTGACTTAAATGGTACCTAATGAAAGCTGAGAAGAAGGAAACACTAAACTATGCCATTTCAATTTCTTCATTAAAGAGTAAGGTTCACCTCTGACATTTTTTGAGTTAATTCATGTTAAAAGTCATATTGATTTTGATGTAATTTTTCTCCTTGTTGAAACCAATTGAAAACCAATAATTTAAGTTGTTCATGATATTAGTAACTTTGCCAAATGATACACTAAATAAATTTTATTGGTTGATGCCAAAAAAAAATCCCAGCTTCTGGACTACTGCTCCAAGAAAGAACATGGGACTGGGGAATACACTGGCATGGAGTTTTTGCCTAAGTGGGTCTCTTACCAGCTGGATTTACATTGCTAACTTGTGGGCAAGTTCTTAAACTCTAAGCTTTAGTTTCCTCATCTATAAAATAGTAACATCTCCCAGAGTTGTTAGAGGGAAAAATGACATATATGGAGAATCTAGCACCAGTCATTTCTAAAGGAAATCAACCCTGAATATTCGTTGGAAGGACTGATGCTGAAGCTCCAAAAGGCTGGCCACCTGATGTGAAGGGCCAGCTCACTGGAAAAGACCCTGATGCTGGGAAAGACTGAGGACAGCAAGAGAAGTGGGCGACGGAGGATGAGATGGTTGGATGGTATCACCAACTCGTTCAACTGGTAAAGAATTCGCCTGCAATGCAGGAGACGCCAGTTCAATTCCTGGGTTGGGAAGATCCCCTGGAAAAGGGAGAAGCTACCCTCTCTAGCATTGTGGGCTGGAGAATTCCATCCACAGAGGAGCCTGGCGGGCTACAGTCCATGGGGTTGCCAAAGAGTCGGACACGACTGAGCAACTTTCACTTTCACACTTTTCACACACCAACTCAATGGACATGAGTTTGAGCAAACTCTGGGAGATAGTGAGGGACAGGGGAAGCCAGGCGTGCTGCAGTCCATGGGGCCACAAAGAGTCAGGCACAACCTGCATCTGAACAATAACGCAGGCTCCCTTCTCCCCTCACTTAGTCATTAACGTCCACTTCCCTCCCAATGTCAAATGCACCACGGCCCTCGAGCCGCAACTGCTGAGCCCAACGAAGACCCAGCACGGCCAAAAATTAATTTCTTTTTTCTTTAAAAATGAACAAGGGCCCATTTAAATTTGTCTTGCTCTCCATTAACTATGTTGTTTTCATTTATCTAACAGATATTTTGGAGAACGCTCCATGTGTGAAGCCTTGGGTTCAACAGCACCATAAAGCTTATTTGCACACAATACGCAGTGGCCTTTCATTTCATAATAACCTAATGTCAGAAGCAGGTACAGAACCCAAGCTTCTGCATCACAAATAAAGCGAAGATGGGAACCATCTCTGATTGCTCTTTGTTACCTCCGCCTCCTCCATCCCCAGCCCCCAGCACAGGGCCTTACACACACACTTGGGGCCAGACACACATCTGCTCAATTAAAGGGAAAGAAAAGAACACGGGGAAAAATGCTGCCTGTCGGGTTCCCTCTCTCCCCGGGATAGAGTGAGCGCTCGGGAGCAGCAGCACCGGAACCGGCAGAGACGCAGCTCTGGGGTCCACCAGAGACTCTGCAGGCGGAAACCCTCCGGGTGACCCCGCGGCATGTTAATGTTCCAGAACCATGGGCTTAGGGACTTGACCCCCACCCTGTTCTTCAAGTAACAGACCTACGTGAAAACTCACAGAGCACACGAGGTCCTATTTCTCAGGTACGGACTTTTCTGAAGTTAGCCCGTGGTTTCCAATTCCCCTTGGTTTATTTGTGGAAAGGTAAAAGTGAACATCACTCAGTGGTGTCCGACTCTTGCCACCCCATGGACTGTAGTCTGCCAGGCTCCTCTGTCCGTGGGATTTTCCAAGCAAGGATGCTGGAGTAGGTTGCCATTCCCTTCTCCAGGGAGTCTTCCCAACCCAGGAATTCCCAACCTCAGTCTGCTGCATGTCAGGCAGATTCTTTACCGTCTGAGCCCACTAGGGAAGCCAAGGGATTTTATCACCAGAAGAAATCTTATCTTCGATGGGGAGATTCCAGGCCACACAGGGGAGAGGGAACTGCTGAGATTTATCAGGGGGTAAGTTGGAAATTTTGCAGAAAGAAAGGGTTCCGATGCTAAAAACCCAGTTTGAAAATCACTGAGTCATTCAAGTTGGTCATCTCAGAGGTGCAGCTGGTTGCTCGGAGACAAGAAAGGCTTGCACCCATTCAGAGCTGATGGGGACTTCCCTGTGGTCCAGTGGTTATGACTTGGTGCTTCCAGTGCAGGGGGTGTGGGTTCAGTCCCTGGTCGGGGAACTAAGACGCCACATGCCACGGGGCATGACCAAAACAATGCATTAACACGGAGCTGATGAAGGATGGAGGTGCACGAAGTTCTCTTGCCGCACTAACCCAAATCTTGATGTCTATTAACTCCAGCAGCAGGACTTAATGTACAGAGGACATTCTTTTCTCCATAAAGAAGGTAACAATAACACAGATTTTTTTCAGCATTTTTTTAAAACTTTTAGAGGAAAAAAAGACAAAAAAACACATCTCTAAGAATAGAAGTGCTAATGCTTGGGGGGATTGTCTTTTTTAAAAAATAGGTTTTAAAATACCCTCCACCACAGTAACTATGAATGAATGAACTCAACTGAGTAACAATAAAAATTACATACCCTTCCCTGTTCAACACATTTGGTCAGCATGACAATGGCATAGACATTTTTCTCCCAGACCATACGCCAAAAATCTTTCAGAGTGTTGGGTAGAGGTCCTTGCGTGGCAATGAAATCTTCTTTGGAATGGTAGCCCTAGAAAACGGAAAGCAGCGCAGAGTCAATCTCAAAGAGATGGAGGAGGAGCCCCAAAGACCTCCTCCAGCCAGCCAGCACGGCGAGCCCCGCTCCCCACTCACAGGCATGTAGTTGGCGTTGATGTAGTCGTCGGTTGAGTGGGTCTGAACTGAAAGTTTGACACGGGAAATGTCATCTGTGACATTCAAAGAGAAGAGTTCCACGTTAGCATACGGAATAGAATATTTCATCTCAGAACAGAGAAACAAGTGCAGAACGGCAACGCAGGGCTGCATCACACCTTGACTCTCCGTGGCTCAGTGTTTTAGATCCACGGCCTTATTGCATTCCCGCCGTCACCAGATATGACCGTGGCACAGAGAAGTTGCATGATTCCCTGGGCAGAGCTAGTAACTGGCAGAGCCAGGGTTCGAACCTTGACAGTCTGGCACCGGTGCCGAAGCTCTGAACCACTCCAGACCACCTTCTAGATGAAACCAACTACTTCCTTCCTTGGGTGTGTGCCACAAGCTAGGGAAGGCCCTGCACAGTTATTTATCCCTCAGAAGCATCCTATGAGCTTCTGTGCCCATTTTACAGTTGAGAAAACTGAGGGTCAGAGAGGTTAAGTGATTTTTCCAAGCTCTTTCATCTGGTGAGTGGCAGCCAGAATTCAAATCCAGTGCCCTTTCCACTACAGCTGGGTAGATCCTCAGGGTAGAAAGTTAAGCCTTTCACACGTCCCCTATTCTCATTAAAAAGTTGTTATAAAAAGATAGTCCCAAATGCAAGACTAAACTGAGTGTCTAAGACTACTATAAGTGATATGTGTGGAATCTCAAATATGACGCTAATGAACTTATTTACAAAACAGAAACAGACTCACAGAGTAAACTGATGTGGTGTTGTTCCTGTTAGGCTACAGACACTGTCAATCCTCAAAAACAGGGATGAATCCAAATATAATTCGCATCTAGCCATGGAACGTACTCAGCCAACCAGAGACATGTCTGGACAAGCAGAAAGCGTCGTTCCCCACTTGTCCTCTACCGGCTCCCCTTTTGTTCCAGAAATGTGTTTATGTTGGAATAAAGGGGCATAGAGGGGCTGTGAGAGCAGAGGGGCTCAAGGCACGGACTGTGGCCCTTTCCCTGCAGGAAACGGCCAGATCCAGCCCAAGTCCGGCCCCACCATGCCTCTCAGTGGGACTTCAGACTTCCTGACTTCAGACAAATCACTCAGCCACTCTGTGCTGCCTTTTTTCTTTGCAGAATTTCCTACTATCTGTTCTGTAAGGCTGTTGTGAGGCTGAATCCAATGGCTTACCCCGAAACACAGTGCTGAGCACACAGTAGGTGACTGATGGATGGCTGTGGGAGTGGCTGGTTAGTATCCTGACTCCTCTGCCCCCTGCTCTTAGAGACGTGATGTCCAAGATGGGGTGAAAAAGGGAAGATGCGGGAAACACAACTTACAGGGCAGAACGTTGTTATAGCGATTCTTTCCTCTGTTCTCAGCCAGTTCAGCTGCATACTTAGGCAGGTTAATTCCAACAAGCTTCAGATCCTGAAGGCAGACCATAAGAACCGCTCATTCACTCCGTGTCCAGGCAGTATTCACAGGGCACAAAGAGCAGAGCAGGGTAAAGCGGGAATGCACAGATGTTATGGGTAACACTGCATCCCCCAAAAGACAGAGCAGTTCTCAGCCCTGGTACCTGTGAACACAGCCTGGCTGGAAATTACAGCTTTTGTGGATGTAAATCAAGATAAGATGAGGTCATACTGCAGAGGGCGGGGCCCTTAATCCAGTATCACTGATGTCTTTTTTTTAGGGTTTTTTTTTGGTTATTCCAGGTCTTAGTTGCAGCATGCGGGGTCTGTTTTTATTTGCGGCATGAAGGATCTTTAGTTGTGGCATGTAAACTCCTAGTTGCGGCATGGGGGACCCACTTCACTGACCAGGGTTTGAACCTGGGCCCCCCGCACTGGGAGCGCAGAGCCCTAGCCACTGGACCAGGGGTCCCTGATACCTTTATAAGAGGAGAGAAGACCCCGAGATAGAGACACATAAGGGAGACACGTGAAGACGAGGCAGGAGACTTCCCGGCCGCCCAGTGGTTAAGCCTCCGGTGCTTCCACTGCAGGAGGTGTGGGATCAATCCCTGACTGGGGAGCTAAGGTCCTGGACGCCATGCAGCATGGCCAAAAAAAACCCTCCTCTCTCCCCTCGAAGAGGGCTGCCCCTTACCCAAAGCTTCACCATAAAACAGAAGCAGGCAGCTTCCCAACTTTCAGGAAGAACATAAAGCAAATAAAACTACAACGCTCAACAAGCACATACTTCATATTCTTCTGCAAACCCACAGTTGGAGTCAGCTTGCTGTTTCTTGAAGTAGGCCTCAAAATTCTCCACTTTGATTAACTTGGATCTAGGGGAAAAAGCAATGTGTCAGATTGGCTGCATTCAGTCAAGTTCACACTCAAGATAAAAACACGCAACTTATTTTTTAAAAAGCAAAATGTGTACTCACCTTTTAGGTCTTCACCGTAGAAAAGCAAAGGGAAACAAAAAAGACAATTAGGGAAGAAAAAAAAAAGACTCAACCATAACTCCAGAGATTTCCCCAAAGAGGAAAACCTATAGTATAAGGTTAGGGGGTGGTTGGGGGAGGTTCACTGTAATGTAATGTAATTCACAAAACACTGAAATGTGAATCAGGAAATCTGACTTCTAGACCCTGTTATATAACTGAGTGGCTTCCTGACTCTGAGCAAGTTCTCTCCTCCTAGACCTTGAATAACCATGTTTTTAATCACAAAATATATATTTATTGGTAGAATATGGCAAGTATAGTTCTACTTGGCATGGTAGAGCGTGGCAAGGAAACCAGCTTCAGGAGACAAGTAAATTGGATCCTTACAGGATAACAACGCTAATAAGAACTTCTGGACAATCAGGTCCAAACGTGTCAATCTGGAAAAACGGCAGCGGTTCCCATCCAAAAAAATAAAATCTCAAAATAGTCACTGAACAGACTGGGGGGTTAAATGTCTTAAGGCTCATAAATGTAGAGACTTACTTAATTTGAGAAAAGGTCACGTCATTGTTCTTTGCATCTTTCCTATTTTGAAAGAAAAACAGACCCATTAGATCAAAACGGCTCAACACTGTGCTTTGTCCCCTGTGTGTATCTACAAGACGCTCCCCCCTGGGCCTTAGTTCATACAGCACGTCAGATCCTGTTCACAAACACTGAAGCTTAGCGGTCTAAACCCGTGAAGTTACTCACTTTTATACCATCTAAAATATCACAGGATCCTACTCAAGCAACTTGTAGGAATTTCTCTGAGTAAATACAGATCAGCAGCATCGCCCTATTACACAGTCAAGCTCACTATTTCATACTCTAATTTTTGTTTTTGTTTTGTTTTTTGAGTAAGCCTTTCTGAAAAAGTTACTATAATAAGCCAGAAAACATAACCAATGCTGGAGAGGGACCAGGGACCAGGGGGGTGGGGGGCTGTGGGGAGGGACCTGGAGCTCTTCTGTATTGCTGACTAAATCCCATACTGGTATTAAAAAAAAATGATAAAATTCTGGAAGGCAATTTTGCAGTATGTATTAAAATTTAAAATATGCAAACCCACTGACCCAGCAACTACCCAGCTTGGAATTTGGCCTAAGGGAATAACTATGCTTGTGCCTAGATTTACACACAAGGATAAGTAACAGTGGCAAATAAGGAGGACACAAAAACGTCAGAAAATTGGTTGAATAATTTCCATACAGCTGAACACTCGATAGCCACTTAAAATGAAGATCTGAAGCTGTCCGCAATGTCTTAAGAACAATAGCAAGCCAGAAAATAACATGCATAATATGATTGTTTGTGGGTATGTGTATTTATGTGACTTTTATAATCACATCCATGTTACGAGCAGCTTTCCATGGTGTAAGCACAGGCTATTTCCTGTCTTTCTGTTTTTTATTGTTGCTTTTGTCATAAGTATGCATAAGTTATTATTAGCATAAGCAGCGGTCACCTTTTCTTCCTCCAGAAGATGAAGCCTCCCACGGCCACGATAACCAGGGCACCAAAAATACATCCGAACACCGCTCCACAGATGACGCCTGGGGAAAGTCCACACAGGAGGCACATCAGGAGGCGCCCACAGCCAGACACACAGACAGCGCGTCACAGCCAGACACACAGACAGCGCCCACAGCCAGACACACAGACAGCACGTCACAGCCAGACACACAGACAGCAGTCACAGCCAGGCACACAGACAGCAGTCACAGCCAGACACACAGACAGCGCCCACAGCCAGACACACAGACAGCGCGTCACAGCCAGACACACAGACAGCGCCCACAGCAGACACACAGACAGCAGTCACAGCCAGGCACACAGACAGCAGTCACAGCCAGGCACACAGACAGCGCCCACAGCCAGACACACAGACAGCACGTCACAGCCAGACACACAGACAGCGCCCACAGCAGACACACAGACAGCAGTCACAGCCAGGCACACAGACAGCAGTCACAGCCAGACACACAGACAGTACGTTGCGGGGGGCGGGGGGAGGCAGAGGGCAGATAATAGGTCTGGACATAAAATGTGTGTGTGTGTATGTGTGTGTTGGGGGGAGGAGTGTATGGTATGTCTGTGTGTATGTCTGTGTATGTGGTGTGTGTGTGTGTCTGTGGCAGAGGACAGGTAAACAGCTCTGGACATAAAATGTGTGTGTGTGTCTGTGTCTGTGTGTGTTTGTGTGTGTTTGTATGTGTTTGTGTGTGTGTGGCAGAGGACAGGTAAATAGCTCTGGACATAAAATGTGTGTGTGTCTGTGTGCAGTATGTCTGTGTGTCTCTGTGTGTGTGCATGTGGTGTGTGTCTGCATGTGGTATGTATATCTATGTGTGTTTCTGTGTCTGTGTATGTGTCTGTGTGTGTGTGTGTGTGTGTGGTCTGCATGCATGTGTAGTCTGCGTGTGTGCGTATGTGGTGTGTGTATCCATGTGTCTGTCTGTGTGTGTGTGTCTGTGTGTCTATCTGTGTTTGTGTCTGTGTGTCTATGTGTGGTGTCTGTGTGTGTGTCTGTGTATGCACATGTGTGTGTCTGTGGTGTGTGTCTGTGTGTGGTGTATGTATCTATGTATGTGTCTGTGTATCTATGTGTCTGTCTGTGTGTGTCTGTGGTGTGTGTCTGTGTGCGGTGTGTTTATCTATGTGTGTGTCTGCGTTTTTGTCTGTGTGTGTGTATGATCTGTGTGTGTGTGTCTGCGGTGTGTGTCTGTGTGTGGTGTATCTATGTGCCTGTGTGTGTGTCTGTGTGTGTGTGTGTATGGTCTGCGTGTATCTATGTGTGTGTCTCTGTGTGTGTCTGTGTGTGTCTGTGGTGTGTGTCTGCGTGTGGTGTATCTATGTGTGTGTCTGTGTCTGTCTGTGTCTGTGTGTGTATGTATGGTGTGTCTGTGTGTGTGTATGTGTGGTATGTGTGTCTGTCTGTGTGTGTCTCTGTGTGTCTCTGTGTGTCTCTGTGTGTCTGCATGTGTGTCTGTCTGTGTGTGTCTGTGGTGTGTGTCTGTGTGCGGTGTGTTTATCTATGTGTGTGTCTGCGTTTTTGTCTGTGTGTGTGTATGATCTGTGTGTGTGTGTCTGCGGTGTGTGTCTGTGTGTGGTGTATCTATGTGCCTGTGTGTGTGTCTGTGTGTGTGTGTGTATGGTCTGCGTGTATCTATGTGTGTGTCTCTGTGTGTGTCTGTGTGTGTCTGTGGTGTGTGTCTGCGTGTGGTGTATCTATGTGTGTGTCTGTGTCTGTCTGTGTCTGTGTGTGTATGTATGGTGTGTCTGTGTGTGTGTATGTGTGGTATGTGTGTCTGTCTGTGTGTGTCTCTGTGTGTTGTGTTGTGTGTTTGTGGTGTGTTTTTGTTTTTGTCTGTTGCTGCCTGTGTGTGTGTGTGTGTTTGTGTGGTGTGTGTGAGTGTGTGGTGTGTGTGTCTGTCTGTGTGTGTGTCTGTCTGTCTGTGTGTCTGTGTGTGTATGTGTGGAGTGTGTGTCTGTGTGTGTCTGCACGTGTGTCTGTCTGTGTGTCTGTAGTGTGTGTCTGCGTGTGGTGTATCTATGTGTGTGTCTCTGTGTGTCTGCATGTGTGTCTGTGTGTGTGTCTGTGGTGTGTGTCTGCATGTGGTGTATATATGTGTGTATCTGCATGTGTCTGCGTGTGGTGTATCTATGTGTGTATATGTGTGTATGTGTGTGTATGTGTGGTGTGTGTGTCTGTCTGTGTCTGTGTGTCTGTGTATGTGTGGTCTGTGTGTCTGTGTGTGTCTGCATGTGTGTCTGTGTGTGTGTCTGTGGTGTCTGTGTGTGGTGTGTCTATGTGTGTGTCTATGTGTGTCTGTGTGTGTGTCTGTGGTGTGTGTCTGCATGTGGTATATCTATGTGTGAGTCTGTGTGTGTCTGTCTGTGTGTGTATGTGTGGTGTGTCTGTCTGTGTGTGTATGTGTGGTGTGTGTCTGTGTGTTGTGTGTGTCTGTGTCTGTGTGTGTGTCTGTGTGGTGTGTGTGTCTGTCTGTGTGTGTGTATTGTGTGTGTCTATGTGTGTGTGTCTGTGTCTGTGGGTGTGTGGTGTGTGTGTCTGTGCGTGTATGTTTGTCTGCTATTCCCCGGGAGCCCCCGCCCGACTCTGAGCTCACCAAGAGCGTTTCTGCCCGCTTGGCATCTTGTGGGGGGCTGCACACACCCCGCTGTGAGGAAAGGAAGCGGCGGGTGAGGACAATCCAAAAGTCACCGGGAGCGCAGCTGCCTCAGTTTGCAGGTGGAGGGAGCAGCGTCTTTCCCAGAGCAGCCAGGCAGCGGCGGCCGGGGGCCCAGGACCGCTCCCAGACGCCTGGGCTAGGCTACGCCCAGAGCTGCCTACCTGGCCTCTGCCACACACGCACACACACACACACACACACACACACACACACCACAGACACATACACACAAGATGTGTATAAGAGACATGTGTCTGTGTCTGCCTGTGTCTGTGTGTGTGTATGTGTGGTGTGTGTGTCTGTGTGGTGTGTGTGTCTGTCTGTGTGTGTGTCTGTATGTGTGTCTGCATGTACGTGTGTATGTCTGTGTCTGTGTATGTGTGGTGTGTGTGTCTGTGTGTGGTGTGTGTCTGTGTGTGTGTGGTGTGTGTGTCTGTGTGTGTGTGGTGTGTGTGTCTGTGTGTGTGTGGTGTGTGTGTCTGTCTATGTCTGTGTGTGTATGTGTGGTGTGTGTCTGTGTGGTATGTGTGTCTGTCTGTGTCTATGTATATGTGTGTCTGTATTTGTGTGTTGTGTGTGTCTTTGTGTGTGTGTGTCTGTGTGCTGTGTGTCTCTGTCTGTGTGAGTGTGTGTTGTGTGTGTCTGTGTGTGTGTGTCTGCATGTATGTGTGTATGTCTGTGTATGTGTATGTGTGGTATGTGTGTCTGTGTGTGTATGTGTCTGTGGTGTGTGTGTGTGTGTGTGTGTGTGTGTGTGTGCGTGTGTGGCAGAGGCCAGGTAGGCAGCTCTGGGCGTAGCCTAGCCCAGGCGTCTGGGAGCGGTCCTGGGCCCCCGGCCGCCGCTGCCTGGCTGCTCTGGGAAAGACGCTGCTCCCTCCACCTGCAAACTGAGGCAGCTGCGCTCCCGGTGACTTTTGGATTGTCCTCACCCGCCGCTTCCTTTCCTCACAGCGGGGTGTGTGCAGCCCCCCACAAGATGCCAAGCGGGCAGAAACGCTCTTGGTGAGCTCAGAGTCGGGCGGGGGCTCCCGGGGAATGGGCCGTGGGGCGGAGCGGCCGCAGTTTGAAAATTTCTGGACACGCAGCTCCACCGCTGGCTTTTCGACACTAACACCCACATGCCCAGTGACATCAAATCCGGGTGCTTGCGGGGGAGGCTTTGGGGATCCCTGAACTTGGCTCCTGGGCCTCTTTGCTGAAGCCAACGGCTACCAAGTACAGAGACCAGACAAATAGCAAACCGGCTAGTCAGTCGGTCTCTGGCCTGAACGGATGGGATGCACCCTGCCCGCTTGCGCCCTTGAAGCTCCTAAATCACTTCACTCTGTGATCAAGGACAGGAGCACTTGACAGGGAGTCCAAGCCCAGAATGTCGGGCCGGCCTCTAAAGGCACTGTGCAGCCTGGGGCCAGTCACTGCCCCTCTCTGGGCCTTAACGCCCTCATTTCTAAAGCGGGGATTGCACAGATAGAGAGAGCAGACTTCTGGGTGCCAAGGGGACGGCGGGCGGGGGCGGAAAGGACTGAGGGTCTGGGACTGGCAGAGGCAGACCGTCATATGCAGGGCGGGTAGACAGCAAGGCCCACGGCACATGGCACAGGCGGCTGCAGTCAACACCCCGTGACAAACCGTAAAGGAAAAGAACATGAAGAAGACGACGTGTGTGTGTGTCCGTGTATGTGTCTGAATCACTCTGCCATACTCCAGAGACTAACACCACACTGTACATCAACTATACTTCAATAAAATTTTTAAAAAATAAATTGCGCATCCAACAGATGGTTTCCATGGCTCCTTCTGATCCGAATAGTCAAGAGTTCCATGCACTGCAAGGGGCACGTGTGTCTGGCACACGGTCACACAAACCAGTACACTGAAGAGAAAGGAGCTAACAGTGTGTGCAGACTGAAGTGCAACGGGCTTTCGGAGGAGGGATGTGGTGGGCAGGGGCTGGGGAGACCCCAGAAGAGGAAGCTGAGCTGGGCCCTGCTGGCCAAGTGACATCTCAGCTTCTGCGAAAAGAGACCAGGCTTTCCAAGCCTCCTGGGGACCCAGAGAGGGGTGCAGACGCCCGTCCTTCTGTGAATACTGGTGGCAAAGCCTCCGTGAACTGCTAACAGCGCTCTTGCCCCCCTACCTGGATCCTGGGGCAAGAAAACGGCCTCTGAACAGGGACTGAAGGACACGTAGCTCTCATTGCCGTCTATGAGTCCCTCGCCGTGAGGGCTGAAGGCAATACTGGTGAATCCGGCCACACAAGCCCTGTGGGGTGACAAGGGAAAAAAAAGAGGTGACTGAGGCCTGACGTCCCAGGCACAGGGAGCTCCGCACGCAGAGGCCCGGCCCCCCAGGGCAAGAACCACCAGGCATTACCGATAGGCGCCCAGGGGTTCCAGCTTCCCGTTGTAGTAGCCGTGTGTGATGGACTCGTTGCCAACATCAACTTCGTATTTCAAGACTTCAGACAAGCCCTGAGCATGTCTCTTTGCTTCTGCCGTTATGAGGTATGTCACGTAAGTATCCGAGGCCCCCCTTTTGAAGTCGTCATATGTGAATCTCAAAATATCTGCCGATGGCGGAACAGCTAAGAAAGGCACACAGAAGGGAAGGCATAAGAAAGTGAGAAAGGGATTGCACGCGGGGAGGGGAGGCGGGTTCAAACCGCTGGTGTAAGACAGGCTCCCGTGCGCCTTATACAGCAGAGGATGCAGCCAGTACTGTCTAACAACTGTAACGCAGTGTGACCTTTAAACACGGTATAAGTCTTTGTTAAAGAGAAAGAAAGTGAGGTTCACAGAGTTCATTGTGTCTCCAGCGTTTCTAAACAATGACCTTGACATTGAGTGATGGTGGTGACCCCTGCCATCGCTTATGTATGCTCTGCCAGGTTTTCCTCCTATTAAATTCTAAGAGCTTTACCTACTCATTTAATCCCCACAATATTCTCACTGCACAGGCTGACTATCCCCACTGTACAGATGGGGATACATCCATACAGTGAAAAGCTCTGAGTTTTGGAACGTCCCTGAGGGTCCCGTGGTGAGGACCCTGAGCTTTCAAGGCCATGTACCTGGGTTCAATCCCTGGTTCAGGAGCTAAGCTCCTGCACGTTACACGGCATGGCTAAAAGAGACCTGGGCCCAAAGGTGGCGGAGCTGTATTTCTAACCCAGACCATCCGATGGGGAGTGTGTGTGACCTCACCCATCCCAGGCTGGTCAGTATGCAACCTCACCTCCCCCATTTAGCAAAGATCTGAGCTTGGGATTTGCTGAAAACCTTCACAGCAAAATGACCAGGTGTCTGAAACAGTCAAAACAAAAGACAGAAAGAAAGAGAGCGAGCGAGATCTCAACGTCTCTCTTTGAAATTAAGCCACAGGCTGACGATACCAGCGAATCCCTTGTCTTCCCGGACGCGCACTGCCCTGACAGTGGGTCTGATCTCTGTCTTCCTCGGGGAGATGAGGCAGAATCACAGGCCTCACAGCTGGGCAGGGACGGCACGGCACTGTTCACAGGTAAAGAACCACCAAAAAGCAAAGCCCGGCACTTTTTTGGTTTTCGGCCATGCCATGTAACTTGCAGGAGCTTAGTTCCCGAACCAGGATTGAACTCAGGCACGTGGCCTTGAAAGCTCAGAGTCCTCACCACTGGACCCTCAGGGACGTTCCAAAACTCAGAGCTTTAAACCAAGCTTTGAACAAAGCACCCAGTCCCACCCACCACCCATCCTCGAAGCTTTCCCTTCTTACTTCCAAGGAATGTAACAGAGCCCTTAAGGAAAGGCGGCATTTAATCCACCTCCTCTCTCAGCTATGGAATGCTCTTTGCCAGTTCCCACTGCAAATGCAATTTTTTTGTTGTTTTCTTCCAAGAAAAGGTCACCCTTTGAAGATCATCTGGGCGTGTGTGTGTGTATGTGTGTGTGTGTGTGTGCGCGCGCGCGCGCACGCGGCGCATATGTATGCATGTGCGCAAGAGACAAAGTTGGTTAAAACTACTAATCTGCTACCTAAAAGACCCTGTGTTGCAAAAGAGATGGAAAACCTAGATTAGAGGTAGGCAAGTCACATCCAAGGGCCACAGCCAGCCAGCCGCCCATTTTTGGTAAATTCTGGAATAGTCACTCTCAATTTTCTATGGTTTCTTTCGCAGGACAGCCGCAAAGTTGAGCAGCTGAGAAGGAGACGGCAGAGCCTGCGAAGTTTAAAATGGTTTGCCGTCTGGCCCTTTACAGGAAGTCTGTCAACCTCTGACTGAGCTCATCACAATTGCACCCACTCATCCCTGGGTGAGTGCCACAGTGTGGGCCGCGGTGTCAAACCCGACATGTGTCTGTCTCACTAGAGTGCCTCGGTGGGCACCGAGGCGGTGCCCGGTCACGCCATCACCCGCCAGCTACGGACCCATCAGGACCCCTGCTTACCATCCACAGCAGTGAGAACGAGCGCGTAGGCTTTGATAGGTCCGTGGCTGGCTTCGAACCTGCTGAACATGACCTTCACCGAATTGTGACTGACAGATGTGATGTTGGGGGACCCATCTGGAAGAGGGGGATCTGAAACAGGACAATATGAAACACTTAAAAGCAAAGAAGGAACAGCATTATTCCGGAGAGGATTTGCTGTGGTGCCCCGCTCAAGATCCCTTCTGGTTCTGTGTGCTGTGTGTTGGGCTCACACAAAGCAAATCAGAAGTGAAGGGCAAGGGAGCGAACTGGTGGGGACAGAGGTAGAGGTCCTCGGGGAGCCTGCCTAGCTGACAAGCACCCCTTCAGTGGGTCCAGCCACACTCCCAAGGGGGCCTCCTGGCAACCTCGTTTCTAGAAGGTAATGTGTCTTCCTGTTTTCCGCCAGTCCTTCCTGACCCAGAAAGGCCAGGCTGCTTACCCTGAGTAGGGGGGCAGAGGAGGAGAGCGAGACAGAGGCTGTGTAGGCGGAACGTTCAGGCGGGGACCTGGCAGCTGGACTTGGCCCCAGGACTGGTCTGTCAGCTGAGAACAATGACGGAGCAGGTACCCAGAGGGAAGCAAGGACGACGTGGAGAGAACACGCTTCCTCCTGAGACCTGACTGCTCTCCTGCTCTGCCCTTCACACCAGAGTCCTGACTGCTCACGGCTGCTGCTGCCGAGTCGCTTCAGTCAGCTCCGACTCTGTGCGACCCCATAGACGGCAGCCCACCAGGCTCCCCCGTCCCTGGGATTCTCCAGGCAAGAGCACTGGAGTGGGTGCCATTGCCTTCTCCAATGCATGAAAGTGAAGAGTGAAAGTGAAGTCGCTCAGTCGTGTCCAACTCTTAGCGACCCCACGGACTGCAGCCCACCAGGCTCCCCCGTCCCTGGGGTTTTCCAGGCTGGAGCACTGGGGTGGGTGCCATCACCTTCTGCGTCATTTGTTCGCTAGGGACGGTTTAAAACTCCGCTAGAGAAACCAGCTGACCCTCTTCCTGGAAATCAGAAACGCCCACACAGAAACACTCTGAGTGGCCTTAAGCCGCTCTCTGAATTGACACGAAAGGAAAGAAAAGCTGGACAAAGATGATCCATCTCCTCACACTCTCTCTGCCTAACTTGTCTCCCATGCACAGTGTGAGTGTCTTCGCTATTATAATCAAGAGACACTCAGAAAAGTGAGCTCCAAAAAGACAAAGCCCACAGCCCAGTTCTCAAAACATATGCCGTCCAGTATGGCAGCCACTGAAACGGCAGCCCTCTCCAGTATTCTTGCCGGGGAAATCCCACAGGCAGGGGAGCCTGGTGGGCTGCCGTCCATGGGGTGGCAAGAGTCGGACGTGACTCAGCAACTAAACAACAATAAATCACTCTGAAAAGTAACTAGTCCAACTCTGGACGTTGGGTATCTCATTAATAACGTGTGTGTGTGTGTGTGTGTGTGTGTGTGTGTGTGTGTGCTCAGTCATGTCCAACTCGGCGACCCCATGGACTGTAGCCCGCCAGGCTCTTCTGTCCATGGGGATTCTCCAGGCAAGAATACTGGACTGGGTTGCCATGCCCTCCTCCAGGGGATCTTTCCCAAACCAGGGATCGAACCTGGGTCTCCTGCATTGCAGATAGCTTCTTTACCAGCTGAGCTATCAGGGAAGCCCCGTTAATAACTTACATTATACAAATTAAATGAAATTAAATGCTGAAATGATAACATTTTTAACATACTGGGTTAAATAAAATATGATCAAAACTCATTTCAGAGACTTCCCTGGCAGTCCAGTGGTCCACACTTCTAATGCACAGGTTCAATCCCTGGTCGGGGAACTAAGATCCCATATGCCACATAGAGCAGAAAAAGTTCATAAATAAAAACTTCATTTCAGCTGCTCTTTTCAGTTCCCTACTGTGGTGCCTAGGAAATGTTTTATTATACAAGAGGCTCGTATGATTTACTACTGGAAGGCACAGCTCTAAACCATCCTCCAGCAACCTCTCAAGTAACTGGCAGCAGTGGCCACTTGGAGGCGCTGTTCCCACGTCTTGGTGTCAACTGCCTCATCAGACACTGTCCCACATCCCCCGTAGCTCTTTGCCGCCAGCTGGGAGTCCCCAGCTCCCTACCTCAAGAGAGCATTCACCTCCAAGCCTGGAAATTCTTTCCTCCTCAATGCCTTTCTCAGTCCTACACTCAAGGGGCCCTGCCTGCCTGCACTGGGAAAATCCCCTGGAGAAGGAAATGACAACCCACTCCAGTACTCTTGCCTGGGAAATCCCATGGACAGAGGAGCCTGGAGCACTACGGTCCAGGGGGCTGCAACTAAGCAACAACATGAGAACATTCACTAGGAGGAATCTCTTGTGAATGACCCCAAAACAGCTGGGGAATTTGTTGACCCAGATTCCAGCAAAATATGAATCTTGACTGAGTTTCTCATCATAGTTTAAAAAAAAAAAAGATTGTTGGGAGTTGCCTGGTGACCTAGTGGTTAGGATTTAGTGCTTTCGCTACTGTAACCAGGGTTAAAATCCTGGTCAGGGAATTGAGATCCCACAAGTTGTGCAGCATGGCCAAAAAAAAAAAAAAAAGATTCTTAAATTTTTTAATGTAATGGTAATAGGAATGCCAAAGTATTGATGGTTTTGAACTGTGGTGCTGGAGAAGACTCTTGAGAGTCCCTTGGACTGTAAGGAGATCCAACCAGTCCATTCTAAAGGAGGTCAGTCCTGAATGTTCATTGGAAGGACCGAGGCTGAAACTCCAATACTTTGGCCACCTGATGTGAAGAACTGACTCATTTGAAAAGACCCTGATGCTGAGAAAGATTGAAGGCAGGAGGAGAAGGGGACAACAGAGGATGAGATGGTTGGATGGCATCACTGACTCAATGGACATGAGTTTGGGAGAACTCTGGGAGTTGGTGATGGACAGGGAGGCCTGGTGTGCTGTAGTCCATGGGGCTACAAAGAGTCAGACACAACTGAGCGACTGAACTGAACTGAATAGTAATGTAGTTATGTTTGAAAAAAAGGGGAAAAGGAGTCCCTCTCTTGCATCAATACATGTGGAAAACATACAGATAAAATTATAGAATAACCAGGACTAGTCTCAAAGAAATCCAGTAAGCGTGGAGGGGATATAAATGAAACAAGATTGGTCAAATGCCCACAAAGGGTCAACTGAGGGATGACGGTGCATGGGTCCCATTACACTGTCCTTTGCCTTCGTGTCTATTTGAACATTTCTATAAAAATACTTTGTTTTAATGCAGTAGAGGAACTTACCACTTAGAAGCACATGTGGCAACAAATTGGTGCATAAAACAAAGGCAACTTCTGGAGTGTAAAAGATAATTCTCACTAAATTTCTATAGATTATACAATTTCTATGCCTCCCTTGTGATTAGGCTGGTAAAGAATCCGCCTGTACTGTGGGAGACCTGGGTTCGATCTCTGGGTTGGGAGATCCTCTGGAGAAGGGAAAGGCTACCCACTCCAGTATTCTGGCCTGGAGAATTCTATGGACTGTATAGTCCATGGGGTCTCAAAGAATCGGACACAAGTAAGCGACTTTCACTTAACTATAGTTTCTATAGACTATATAGACTAGATTTCTACAGAACTAGGTTAACAAAAGCAAATATTTTGGATAAATTTTTTTTAGAAACAGGTTTCTGACAACACTTGGCACAGCCTCTGGGTCAGCTTTCCAGGAGTGATCAAATGACCTGCTGGCTACCCTGCCCTCCAGGAAGCCCACCTGTGATGCCAGAGAGGCAGGTGTTTCGGGCGGGCGGTGCCTTCTTGTTACAGGACCAGGTAGCAATGCTGATGTTGTACAAGGTAGAAAAATTCAAATGCGTGACTTCCATCGTGAACTCAGAGCCGTTCTTTGAGGAGCAGCCCCCCACGGTTGTTGTATTTTTCCAGTATCCATGGCTGACCTCCAGCTCAAAGCCTGTGTTGGTGCCTAAGGGGCAGGCCCACCTAAGGACCAAGGTGGCCTTCCTGGGGACCGCTTCACATTCGAAGGAGGCTACTGGCTCAGGGTCTGCAAGGCAAGCACAGCACACCGTGAGACTCTTGGACATTTGCCTTTGCAAACACTTAGACGTGGGATGCCTGGCCTGTTGGTGATGAGACAGCAGTGGGGAAAGGCCGAAGAGGCAGAGGCTGACCTTGAACCAGGCCTTACTGAGCTCTGTGACCTTGAGTCAGCCCCAGCTGCAGGACTATCTGAAGGTTAAATGAAATGGTGGCCGTCGGGCTCCAGGCTGGGAGAGCAGGAGGGCACGTGAGCCGCAGCTCCCTTACGCTGGGAGTGGCAGCAATTTCTCCACCTGCCTCCCCTCACCTGGGCACCCTCTTGACCATCGTTCTGGAACAGGCAGGGTTAATACTGTCCCATTTTGCAGCTGAATCAACTGAAACTTAGATTAATTAATTTGCTCAAATGACATGGCTGGCCAGTGGCAAAGCCAAAATTGATCTTGGGTTTTCTAAATCCAAGTCCAAGGTGTTTTCTACACACACAACAGGCTGAATAATCAATGGTAAATGGCACCCGTTTCTTCATCTTTAACATGGGATGTTATTTGTCTCGACCCCTTTGAAGGCCAGTAGGATATTATTAGGGCTTCCCTGGTGGCTCCACGGTAAAGAATCTGCCTGCACTGCAGGAGACCCAGGTTCAATCCCAGGGCCAGGAAGATCCCTTGGAGGAGAACACAGCCACCCGCTCCAGTACCCCTGCCAAGAGAGTCCCATGGCCAGAGGAGCCTGGCAGGCTGCAGCCCACGGGGTCTCAGACTCAGACACGACCGACTCAGCTAAGCAGCAGCAGCAGGATTTCATTAAGTGTCCACAGAAAGCTGACATAAATGGAAACTCTTTCAGATCCCAGCGGTGCCTCCAAAAATAAATAAATGGAAAAGTCTGTGTTAATGTACTGGGGGTGGGGATATTATCATGACTTGAACGTCGCAGTGTTCTAAAGCAGAAAAAGTTTTAAACAGTCACCCAAGCACATGCCCACCTTCTCCACCTGAGGCTGGAAGGACAACCTGCCCGATACAATCCCCCTCCCACAGCCCTGTCCATCCACCCCCCGACTCATAAATGCTCACAGATCTCTTTCTCTTGCTACAGGGAACCATGACTGCAGCTAAGATAAATATTAACAATGGATGCCACTCACGCGCCAGAGATCAGAGTCTAGACCCAGTGAACAAAGTTTGAGTTAACACAGGGGGCTCAGAGCTGCCAGCATCTCATGCCACTCCACGTGAAAGGTCAGAGGTCATCGAGGTCCCAGCCTCTACACTACCGGGGAGGCTGATCTGCTGAGATCCCTGCCCTACTTCCAGATCAGCCTGAACACACCTGAAGGGCTTAGTCCAAGGAAGAAAGGAAGCAAGTGCAAAGCAGGTAGGGGGTAAGATGGCCCACAGGCCCAGAGGGATAAGGCCCCGTCATCAGAACTGTGAGCCGAAGGACTCTAGGCCGTTCACCAAACATCCGCCTGCTCACTCTCTGAAAGCTCCTTCAGTTACACACAGGGCTCTTCTCTTTAAACGATCACACTTTTTGCATTGAGAGATAAGGATCAAGAAAAGTGAAGACGCTGAGCACCCCTTTTAACTACATCCTTTCTGTCTTCTTCAGGGTCAAAGCCAAGCTACTGAGCTGCAAGGCCTGGCATCAGCCGTGCCCTGGCCCCTCACCCCGGGGGCCTCACCTCCTCCACCTCCCCTCCTGCCGCCGTGGCTCCACCTCTGCCATCCTGACCTCCTGCTCTTCCTCCAACACAGAAGGCACACTCCAGGCCCAGGACCGCCACACTGGGGAGGTCTCTCCCATCCACGGGACTGGCTTCACTTCCTGCAAGTCTTGGCTCAAAAGTCACCTTTTCAACAAAGCCTTCCCCAAGATAAACATCTCATTTCTCCTATCCTTTTTACTTCTCTTTCCTCAGCAGTAATCGTCACCTAATAACCTATGTGTCTCGCTCATTAGGTCTTCCGCCACCAGAACGAAAGTTTCAGAAAGGCAGGGACTCCTCTGTGACCTTTGACAGCACCTGACGCACAGCAAATGCTCAGGACGTATCTGCTGAATGAATGGACAATGAGGGCAGCAAGACAGCACCAGTGAGATAACAGGATGCTCACACACCACACAGAAGCTAGCCAACGCGAGGGGCTTCCCCGTGCGCCACTGCAGAGGGGCGAAAGTTCTACCCCTGGTTGGAAAACTAAGTCACCGTGGTGGTCGGCGAAAAAACTAATCAACTAGAGTTCATAGCAAGGACCTAGGTGCAAGGTCAGCACGATACAAGAAGGAATCCAAGAGGGCCCTGAGACTACTCACCTGTACAGAAAGACTGCCTGCCGGGGGCAGACGACTTGACATCCCCCACCTGCGTGAAGATCTCTGCTGTGTAGGAGGAACCGGGTATTAACTTGTTGACCGTAGCATGGGTAACGCCGACGCCTGTGACTATTTGCGTGGCGTTGCTGGAACTTCCATCCTGCCCAATAAGAAGGCAGTAGGTGTAGTTTGAAGATGCTTTATCAACATTCTGCCAGCTTAAGGTTGCTGCTGTGGTATTGGTTGTTATCTCAATGCTGGACACCTTGTTGGGCCCTTAAATTTTAGGGGAAAAAAAAGGATGGATTAACTTGACCCATTTTATTGACTGCATCTAAAAATAGCCTGGAAATTTTTTTTTCTTTTTTTTTTTTTCATTAAATTTAAACTAAAAACAGACTGGTCCTTTGGGTAAAGAATAAATACAGCTAATACTTGCTGGGATCAAAAAAGAGGAGACTTCCCCAAAAAGACATTTAGAAAATAATTATACAGATTAAATCTCAAAAGAACTGAAGCTTTTCAAACTTCTTTTAATACTTTATCTGAAATCTATTTTCAAGATGTAATTTCCCACTTGTTTTTAAAATATGATTAATGAAACAAAAATATACAAAAAAAGACATTATCAACTTCCATCTCTACCATACACTTAGGTCAAATATTAGTCAAGCATGTCCCTCACTGGTGCATGCAAAACTGCTTCCTTTGGGCAGCATCTTCCATGCCAACATGACCGGGTGACCCCTCCTCCAGTCTGTAGTCCCAGGAATGAGTGAATAGTGATGCTTCCCATGCTTATGGGACGCCTTTCTGCTTTGGAAGACAATTCCAAGTTTACATGGCTCAGCACCAGTGCCGCCAGGGCAGGGCAGAACGTTGGCTGAGCCCAGTGTCTTCAGCTTACTTGGTTTCACACTGTACCTGGAGCCCAGAAACATAAGGGCCTCTTGCCTCATCACTGAACCCATGCTTATTTCCTCTCCTCCAGGTGAAAGGCTGGGAAAATGCTTCCTCAGGAGGGTGTTCTAAAACACTCACGTGTGTACTGTAGAGTGGAGTTGGCCACCCCCTGGACCAAGTTCAGCTCGGGGGTGACTGTGATCACATATAAGGTGCCCGGGGTCAGGCCGTGGAAAGCGATCCTTGTGTGAGAACTGTTTTTCAAATCAGAGCCATGTTCAGACTGTATTTCTACACTGTAGGTGTACCCGGTAGCATTGTCTGTGTTCCGCCACTCCAGCTGCATGTCAGTTGTGGTGACGTTAACAACACGGATGTCAAACACCGCACTGGGGTCTGGGCAGAGGAAAGGAAGAAAAAGGGAAGTCTGTCAATGAGCATCGTAATGTCCAGCTTTATTCTAAAGTATCTGCCCAGAGAACTTGCTCTTCTGTCATCAAATGAGTTCACAAAGGGCAAACTCCTAACACTTAGGCGAGAAACAGTTTCTTTCAAGAATCTTGGCTCTTCTGCAACACCGATGAATTTACCGACCTAACCCATCCGTTCTCTGGCCTTTTGCTTTTGTCGTAGAGACATCCCCTTGGTTTGGGGGTGGTTGGGGGGGGGGGTCTTCTAGAGTGGAAACCACGCTCAGTTTTTCTTAATCTGAGTGCTAGTGACTAGATGGGTTCGGTTTGTAAAGATGCACCAAGTTATGCACTTAGGATGTGTGTGTGTTTCAGCGTATGTGTTATATCTCAGCAAAGTTTTTTAAAAACCACTCCCTCAGAAGAAAACATCTTTCTATAACATAGGCAGGCATACTGAAGAGAAAAACTGAAAAGGAGAGTTGACGCTGCGTGGGGTCACTTGAGGCTGGAGTGCAGAAGGGGGAGAAGCCCGGAGCCGCATCCTCAAGGCGGGGAGTCGGAAGCCGAACTACCCAGAGTGCTCTGGGCTCCGCACTCGCCGCCTCACCTCTGCACACTGACCCAGCCGCAGTATAATTGCACAGCATTTTTTTTTTTTTTAACAAGGACCATCTTTAAAGTCTTTATTGAATTTTGTGGTAGTAAAATTAAAAGGGTGCAATAGTTAGCATCTGAACCATTTGTAAGTGTACAACTCAGCAGCGTTAAATACATTCACTGTGTGGTAACACCATCATCACTGTCTAAACACAAAGCGTTTCATGATGCCCGACACAAACTCTGTTCCCGTGAAATAAGAGCTTCTCGTTCCTCTCTTCTCCCCACTCCTCTATCTTCTGTCTCTATGAATGTGCTGGTTCTAGGCACCTCACGTAAGTGGATTTACATGGTAGTTGTTCTTCTACATCGGGCTTTTTTCGCCTAGCATAATGCTTTCAAGGTTTATCCCCACTGTAGTATGTCTTGGAATATCATTCCTGTGTGGCTAAATAACATTCCATTGTGGGGCTTCCCTGGTGGCTCAATGGTAAAGAATCCACCTGCAATGCAGGAGACGCAGGTTCAATCCCTCGGACAGGAAGCTACCCTGCAGGAGGAAAGCGCACCCACTCTAGGATTCTTGCCTGCAGAATCCCATGGACAGAGGAGGCTGGTAGACTACCGTCCACGGGGCTCACAAAAGAGTCAGGCACGACTTAGCAACTAAACAACAATATTCTATTATATGGATATAACACATTCCATCTGCTGATGGACACATGGCTGCCTCCACCTTTTAGCTACTGTGAGTCATGCTACTATGAATGCTGGTGTAGAGAAATATGTTCAAGCCCCTGATTTCAATTCTTTTAGAAATATGTATACATGTAAGAGTGGAACTGCTGGGTCATCCAGTACTTGCTTCCCTTTTTCAAAATCACCTTTAATGCTGTTACACTGATTCTCCCTCAGTAACAGCTCTTGATTTCCATTCATTGGGACAATTATAGGCAATAGTACAAGAGACGCCTTCTCCTTACGAATAGTCCTAAATTATTTCTGCAGTTGCTCCATATCGAAGTGCAGTCCACACCGTGGTTAAGACCTCAGTCTTCAAAGTCAGAGAGAGGCAGTTCACTCCCTTGTCACCCTAGGTCAGTTACTTAAGCTCACAGACTCCCCGTTTCCTGCTCTATAAAATAGAGATGATAATAGCACCTACCTCATAGAGCTGTGTTCCAAATTTTAAATACAAAGGCTGAGAGCCCAGCACTTTGTAGACCCCCACTACATCATGTTATTTTTGCATTAAACCCTGGGAGTTGGCAAGTCACACAACATCAAAGGGACCCAAACTGTGATCCCCTTACCATTAGCTACATTATCAAAAAGAGAGAAAAAATATATATGTTGATACTATAACCTGAGCTCAGAAGTCTAATCTGAACATCAGACTTGAAAAGGAATTATGCACTTCATCTGAGGCATGCATGTTAGCAGTTTCCTTATTTTGGAAGCAGATCTTCCAAATAACCATCAACACTTAATCCAACCAACAGAGTGGAGAAAACCCACACAAGGAGAATCTCAAGAGCCCAACTTCACACATGACTCAAGGGATCAGTCCCGTTTCTTTACTCTTTCCTTCTGTAGAAAGGATTTCAAGTCCCCTTCAGTCAAAGGTCAAGGATACTGGATGTTCTCCAAGCTTTCCCCAAAAATTTCATTTCAAATGTCGAAGGTAACAATAATGAACAATGAATTGGTTTCATGAAATACTTTTATCAACATCAATCAGCCTCATGAAACTAACAAGACCATTGCATCACAATATTATTCATAAAAGATTGTCAAGGATCTACCTGTCCAACAGGCAAGTGGTCAAGCAATTTATAATACATCCAGACCAGCAGTCTGGACCCCTTTACCTTCTGAAAAATATTGAGGCTGTCAAAGAATTTTTGTTTATTTAGGTTATATTTATGTATGCTGTAACAGAACATTTTCAATGAGGAAATGCTTAAAATGTAAGAATACAAATCATATATTCCATGAGCCAACAGAAGGATGATGCCATCCCATGTCACACTGCATCCGGAAAACTCCACTGCACACTTATCACGGAAGAATGAGAGTGAAAAAGCCAAACAGTATTCTAGTAGTATGATGATAATACTAATACCTCACAGACCCCCTTGAAAGAGTCTAGGGGACCACCCCAGAGGTCCCCGGACCACACTTTGAGAACCACTGATCTAACCAAGGGTCAGCAAACTTTTTCTATATGGACCACAGAACAAATATCCTAGGCTTTGCAGGCCTTGTATTCTCTGTTGCAACTGTTCATTTCTAGCCTGAAAGAAGTCAGAGACGTTACATAAAGGAATGAGCACGGCTTCGTGCTCAGGACTTCCTGGTGGCTCAGACGGTAAAGTGTCTGTCTGCAATGTGGGAGACCTGGGTTCCATCCCTGGGCCGGGAAGACCCCCTGGAGAAGGAAATGGCATCCACTCCAGGACTATTGCCTGGAAAATCCCATGGACAGACGAGCCTGGTAGGCTACAGCGCATGGGGCCACAAAGAGTCGGACACGACTGAGTGACTTCACTATATTAAAAAAAAATCAGGCAGTGAGCCAGATTTGACCCATGGACCATTATTGTCTGCTGACTCCTGATTTGGACAATGGAATGCCAGGCAGATATTAAAATTAATCTGCAGGAATATTTATGCTGAGAGGGAAGAACAGTCATAATAAACTTGAATAGGGAAAAAAAGCCGATTTTAAAAAACACATTAGAGGAATTTAATACTTGTTAAAATATACATGCACACATACCTACATACACCTTTATATATCTTAACTTTCTAGAAGAGCAGTCCACAACCTTTTTGGCACCATGGACTGGTTTCATGGAAGACATTTTTCCACAGACAGGGGTGGTTTCCATAGCAGGGTGGCTGGGGATGATTTTCATAAAGAGCACACAACCTACACCCCTCACATGCACAGTTCACAGGAGGGTTCACACTCCTCTGAGAATCTAATGCCATGGCCGATCTGACAGGAGGTGGAGTTCAACGGTAAATGCGAGCGATGGGCAGTGACTCCTTCACCCACCACTCACCTTCCTAACAGGACATAGGTCAGTACCAGTCTGTGGCCCAGGGCTTGGGGGCCCCTGTTCTAAAACATCATGCATCAAAAGCTATTAGTGATTATTTCTGGCTGTTGGTTTACAGGTGATTTTTCTTTTTGTTTATCTGTATTTTAGATAATGAATATGCATTGCTGTCATTAACAATTTTTTAAAAGGTCTTTCTTAGATAATTAAAAGAAGAGCAATATTTGGAAATTTTGATGTGTAAGGTTTATACTGATTTCCCTTGAGAAACGTAACTAATTCACAGAAAATACAGCCTGTTTGCTTACCAGTTGTAGTGGAAACTGTTTGGGGATCCCCTTTAGTCCCATTTGGTCCTTGTGGATATATGTCAAAATGATACTTGGTTCCAGGGTGTAAGTCACGAATGACAATACTTTGTTCGGTGGTGGTGATGATTCGAGGTTTTCCAGCTTCATGAGGTGTGATGTGCATCTCAAAGGAATGCGCGTCACTGCTGTTCCACGCTAAGCCAATTTCCCTTGCACTGACACTTGTCACTCTAAAGTCAGAAACTGGACTGGGGGCTGTGTGCAGAAAGCAAACGACGAGGTTAAGAATCTATTTCTCCAGAAGACAAGGGTGACTGAATCTCACAAAATATTTACACAGAGATTACATGTACACTTGGTAACACCTGACCTCTCTTTTCCTCCTTTTTTATCATCTACAACATAAGCCCCTTAGGAACTCGCGTTTCTAACCATCGAGAGAAGAATTGTCCACAGGCGTTCAGACGCCAGTCAAGTGGTACAAAGTCACTCAGCGGAAATGAGAAGGGGCGAGTTCCCGGGGTCTGGGGCTCAGACTCTGGAGTGGGCCCTGGCCACTGCCAGCAGTCTTAGTCTGCATGCAACGCTTAGCTGCCCGGAGTCTTTTTTTAACGATGTACAGCAGAAGGTGCTGTGGACCCCCAGAATTCACCCCCCTCCATTTTCTTTAAACATACACTCCCAGATTTTTAGCAATGGACATGACTCTTGGAGATTTAAAAAACTACATTTCCCAGCCTCCCTTGAAACTAGCCACGTGACCGAGTTTTGGCCAATGGGATGTGAGTATAAGAACAACATGGCTCCTAAGAAGCAACCTTAAAGGGGAGAGCACCATTTTCTGTCCTTTCTCCTCCTTGTAGCTGAACTGTGGGTGTGATCCCTGGACTCAGGCTACCTGGCTCTAGGACCAAAAAAGTGGCAGTGGGTGCAGCCCCGTGATGCCAGCAAGCAAGTCCATACGCTCTAAGAGCCGACAGCTACAGGCTGCTGCTGACAGTGGCACTGCTGGGGACCCCTGGGTGGAGTTCTGCACCCTTAGACTGCGGGTCATTTCTGGGTCCCAGCCTAGACCCTGCACCTCCGTGTTATGAGCTGAATTATGTCCCCTCAAAATTCTTATATTAAAGTCTCAACCCACAGTACCTCAGAATCTGACTATACTTGGAGAGAGGGTTTTTAAAGAAGTGTTTAAGGTAAAACGAGGCCATTACGGTGGGTCCTAAATCACAACTATTAGTATCCTTATAAGAAGAAACTGGAAGGAGCGATATTCAATATCCTGTGATAAACCATAACGGAAAAGAATATGCACATGCTTAACTGAGTCACTTCGCTACAGCAGAAATACAACATGGTAAATCAACAGTGTTTCAATAAAATAAAATAAAGAGGTGACTGGGACACAGGCATGCACGGACCAAAGGACAGTCAAGAGAAGACACCGGGAGAAGCTGGATATTACAAAACCAAGAAGGCAGATCTCAGAAGAAACCAACTCTGAATCACTTGATCTCAGACTATTTGCCTCCAGACTGTGAGAGAGCAGATTTCTGCTGCTAAAGCCTCCCAATCTGTGGTGCTTGTTATGGCAGCCCCAGCAAATTAACACATCAGCCCTTCCAAGATTCTATAGACTCTCAGCTCCCAAGGTTAGAGCCTTCTCAGCCTCAAAGAGCTCACAGTGTCTCAGCCACAAAAAGGAATGAATCTGAGTCAGCTGTAGCGTGGTGAGGGAAACTGAAACGAAGTCAGAAAAGCAAGGATCGTACATTAACACATGAATATGGACTCTAGAGAAAGGGCACTGAGGAGGCCAGTAGAAATGGGCACAGTGGGGGAGGGGAGGCTGGGACAGACAGAGAAAGTAGCGTTGACATATATATACTATCAGGTGGAAAACAGCGGGGAACCGTTATATGACACAGGGGGCCCAGCCAGCCTGGCACTCAGGGATGGCCTAGAAGGGTGCAATGAGGGGAGGAGAGGGGGCTCAAGAGGTAAGGGATATATATGCATATACATATATATATATATATATATATAAAAATATAACTGAGACTGACCCTTATCATTGTACGGCAGAAACCAATGCAACACGGGAAAGCAATTTTCCATACGTTACAATAAAAAAACAAAAACGCTGCAGTGAGCTCGTGGTTCCTGTTCCTTGCTCTGAGCCGTAGCTAAGACTCTACCATCCCATCCTTAGCCCTGGGCTTAGCACTGGGCTTCTTTTACAGTGAGAGAGAAACAAACTCCTGTCTTGGATACTTGGAGATTCTGTTACTCACAGTGAACCTAATCTTAACAGAGAGATTTTTTTAAAAAAATTTTTTTTACGTAGAAGGTGAAAAAAAACGGAAGCAGATTTCATTTACTCCAAAGACCCAGCCAGAAGAATTTGTAAGAATGCCTAAGGTGCCTTGCAGGAAGCATCAGACACTCGAATAAAGCATTCTGATGGGATGAGCCCTGGGCCCAGAGCCAGGCACCCCTGGATTCAAGTCCCTGGCCCGCAGCTTGCCAGCGCTCTGGTCTTAGGCAAATTTTTCAGCCATGTCGGGCTGTAGGTTTTTCATCTGTAAAACAGGGATCCTGTTTGGGGAAGAATGGATACATAT
Source organism: Madoqua kirkii (assembly GCA_006408675.1). NCBI lineage: Eukaryota > Metazoa > Chordata > Mammalia > Artiodactyla > Bovidae > Madoqua > Madoqua kirkii. The sequence goes on from SJYC01117346.1 coordinate 38,224, forward strand.
ATAGGTATGGCTGAGTCCCTCTGCTGTTCACCTGAAACAATCAGAGCATTGTTAATCAGCTATACCCCAATACAAAATAAAAAGTTAAAAAATAAAATTAAATTTAAAAAAAAAACAGGGATCCTAACAGCTACCATGAAGACCCCTGTGATACATGCAAAGCTCCTGGCACAGTGTGACACCAATGCCATCGTGTAATATTAATTCACTGTATTATTACATTCCTGGCAGACCGTTATTGTTTTAATCATTGGACCTTCTTTGGAACAGAAAGGTTTTTATTTGCTGCCTTATCTTTAAGAGAGACTTGAATGAGAAGAGGGGGGAAATAAAGAGATAGGCAATGGCAGCCCACTCCAGTACTCTTTATATATATATATATATATATATATAAATATAACTACGACTGACCCTTATCATTGTACGGCAGAAACCAATGCAACACGGGAAAGCAATTTTCCATACGTTACAATAAAAAAACAAAAACGCTGCAGTGAGCTCGTGGTTCCTGTTCCTTGCTCTGAGCCGTAGCTAAGACTCTACCATCCCATCCTTAGCCCTGGGCTTAGCACTGGGCTTCTTTTACAGTGAGAGAGAAACAAACTCCTGTCTTGGATACTTGGAGATTCTGTTACTCACAGTGAACCTAATCTTAACAGAGAGATTTTTTTAAAAAAATTTTTTTTACGTAGAAGGTGAAAAAAAACGGAAGCAGATTTCATTTACTCCAAAGACCCAGCCAGAAGAATTTGTAAGAATGCCTAAGGTGCCTTGCAGGAAGCATCAGACACTCGAATAAAGCATTCTGATGGGATGAGCCCTGGGCCCAGAGCCAGGCACCCCTGGATTCAAGTCCCTGGCCCGCCGCTTGCCAGCGCTCTGGTCTTAGGCAAATTTTTCAGCCATGTCGGGCTGTAGGTTTTTCATCTGTAAAACAGGGATCCTGTTTGGGGAAGAATGGATACATATATAGGTATGGCTGAGTCCCTCTGCTGTTCACCTGAAACAATCAGAGCATTGTTAATCAGCTATACCCCAATACAAAATAAAAAGTTAAAAAATAAAATTAAATTTAAAAAAAAAACAGGGATCCTAACAGCTACCATGAAGACCCCTGTGATACATGCAAAGCTCCTGGCACAGTGTGACACCAATGCCATCGTGTAATATTAATTCACTGTATTATTACATTCCTGGCAGACCGTTATTGTTTTAATCATTGGACCTTCTTTGGAACAGAAAGGTTTTTATTTGCTGCCTTATCTTTAAGAGAGACTTGAATGAGAAGAGGGGGGAAATAAAGAGATAGGCAATGGCAGCCCACTCCAGTGCTCTTGCCTGGAAAATCCCATGGACGGAGGAGCCTGGTGGGCTGCAGTCCATGGGGTCGCTACGAGTCGGACACAACTGAGCGACTTGACTTTCACTTTTCACTTTCATGCATTGGAGAAGGAAATGGCAACCCACTCCAGTATTCTTGCCTGGAGAGTCCCGAGGACGGGGGAGCCTGGTGGGCTGCCGTCTATGGGGTCGCACAGAGTCGGACACGACTGAAGTGACTTAGCAGCAGCAACAGCTGCTGCTGCTACTTCCTGTTTCATTATTTTGTCAACATTCAAAGGACAAAGGCGTGTGAATATCCAGGTTCTTTTCATCTCCACATACCAATTTGCTTCCTGTCTCCACCTTGCTAGGATGGTTGCCACCAGCACAGACTGGGGCTGAGAGAGCCAGCTGTCTGATCCCACCTCAGACACTTACAAGATGCCCACAGCATCTCTTTCAGCCTGGAATTCCTCATCCACAAAATGAGGCCAATGCCAACCATGTCACAGATGTGTGAATATTAAAGGAGACGGTGCAAGGAAAACATGTCACACGACGCTGGGCGCGTGGGCAGGGTCAGTCCACCGTCACCACTATAGAAGGTGCTGAGAGTCCTGTGGGCCCACACGCTGAACTGTGCGTTCCTCGAAAAAGGAACAGGGTTTGTCTCGTATCTGGGGGGGCACACGGCCGGCAGGAAGAAAGGTTAGCAAGGCCATGAGTGGACTCACTGGTGTAAACTTGGATGAACCCCGGCGTGCCCTCGGAGCCGTCGTCAAGGCAAGGATACACCGTGATGTTGTACAAGGTGCTCGAGCTGAGTGCGGGGATGACGGCGTAAGTCTCGTTGACTGTGAGATTGAGGGAACCTGTCGTGCCCACAACTTGTATCTTGTAGGTATAGACTGAAGATGACTCATTGTCATTGATCTTCCAGGTCATGGTCAAGCTGGTGGCACTGATGTTCACAAATTTGATGTCAAGAACCTGGCTGGAATCTGTGAAGACACAGAGGGGTTCACCACCACCAGGATGGCCAAGTCAGAGAGAGACAGGGAGAGAGGTGCTGTCATCAGGCATCTCATCCAAGAAAGACTCTCGGCAATTCTTCTTCCTGTTCAACACCATTTAACACAGCAGACCCAAGTGCAGACAGGGTCCCAGCAAAAGCCAGACAGCATCTTCAGTGAAGAAACAGCCCGGCTAACTGCAACTGCCTAGCTGATTCACGCTTCATTCTCCCCGTTAAGCTGACCACTCTGGACCTGGTGACCTGGAACAGGAGGTGGTCAGGAGAAGGTTCCAACTGCTTTCTCCTCCAGCCCCCACTAGCCTGCCTGTTTCACTCACTGGTGGAACCTGTGAGATCCTATTGCATCCTAGAGATGCAACAGATGCCTCAGACCACAGCACGGACTCTACCCATGCCCGTCTAAGTGCTGGGTGATGGAGAAGGTTCCAACTGCTTTCTCCTCCAGCCCCCACTAGCCTGCCTGTTTCACTCACTGGTGGAACCTGTGAGATCCTATTGCATCCTAGAGATGCAACAGATGCCTCAGACCACAGCACGGACTCTACCCATGCCCGTCTAAGTGCTGGGTGACCCCAAAAGGTCTCAGGCATATATCCATCCAAGAATTAACACTATCTACACGATCAAGTAAAGATCACAGACTTTTGCACGAGGCAGGCCTGGGTTCCAAGGTGAGCTCTATTGAAGAGCCTGGTAGATCTTAGGAAAATCACTGAGCTCAGTTTCCTCATCTATAAAAAAAAATCAAGAGAACAACCGTAACTCCAGGAAAGAAAACACAGGAGCGCTAGTCACTCATCCCTTGTCCACCCCACCCTCCCGATCCACCCTCTGTGCCTCCCCCTCCTGCTCGTGACCCCGCAATGCTGATCCCCATGCACTGCATCACTGGGGCACTCTGCCAGCGACCTGGAGCCAGGTTCCACCAGTGAGTGAGACAGGCAGGCTAGTGGGGGCTGGAAGAGAAAGCCGTTGGAGCCTCCTCCTGACCACCTCCTGTTCCGGGTCACCAGGTCCAGCGTGGTCCAGCCCGCCAGTTTCCTCGCTGCTACTTGGTGTTCTGACCTTGGTCCTCCAGCCTCCACCCTCCTCCCTCTGTTCTACGGATCTATGACAGACTTCCAGAATAGATATATGTGGAGGAGAGGGGGTGTGTGTTTGCTTGTTTTAGTTTTTATCGGAATATATTTGATCTGTAACGTGTTAGTTTCTGCTGTGCAGCAGAGAGACTGCCACGCAAAATAGATATATTTTTTGATAAGATAACCCAAATCGGTCTCTATCGCCTGCAAGCAAGCCTCCAAAGGCTACAGCGTTCGCTTCTGAACCCACTGAGAATGGCTGTGTGCTTGTCCATGTATTTTACCTCGACTCCCCTTCTGTTCTGAAAGTTCCAGAGCCTAGGAACCATGCATTTCTTTATGCCCTCATTAGCACTAATCCAAAAAGTCTCCAAATCTGTTCAATTTATACAGTAAGAGTGCTGACAGATTCTAGGTAAAAAGCAGCAGTGTGCATGTCAGCAAGTGACACGGGAAGGTCACTATGCCTTTCAAGCTTAGGTCAAAAAAGAAGACTCATTTTCTCCTCTCAGGGGGAAAATACTTAACCAACGTGGACAAAATGAATATCGACTGTCAAGAGAAAAACCTTGTGCCAGTGTGCCTCCCTGACCAGTATGCAGAGCTAAAAAAGAAAGAGCCAGGGAGCCCCTCACATCCGCACGTAGTAGCTGCTCAGTACGCTGTGATGGGGTCAAGGAAAGAAGCGCCTTGGCCACAGAGCTCAGAAGAAACTCACTGGACCCGCTCTGTCCAAAATCTCTTCCAGAAAATTCCCTCCAACCACAAACTGACTTATGAAGCAAGAGATAACTCAGGACCTGAGTCACAGGAGACAAACTCTGCGGTAGGAAACTGGCTGTAGCCATTTCACAAAACTCCACATACTTGTTTTGAACTCTGTAGCCTGGGGCTGTCCTTCGGCACCGTTGACAGCTCGGGGATAGACCGTGGCCTTGTACTGTGTGTCAGGCTTTAACCTGAGAAGCAAGACTTCCACGGTGTCCTGGGCCAGAGAAGGGTCAGAGGACGGGCTTGCATGTTCCAGTCGGTATTTGGGCCCAGGGGCCGCGGGACCCCCAGGCAAGCTGTCTGTGTTGCCGGCGTCTGTTTGAAACACAAAAGGCAAAGACGTGACCTGAGACGGAAGTGCATTCCTGTCTGATTTCAGCGCCGCTGCCCTCCCCAGCGAAGGATGCCACATCAGACAGGGCCCAGAGCTGGCATTCTGCGAACACCTGTTCCCTTTCTCCCTCAGAAAGAGATCCGTGCTCCTGAAAGGAGCCTGATATTTTTAAGCAATGGTTTAGGGGTGTATGTGATTCACTGATTGTGTGACACACGTGAGATCTTAGTTTAAACGATCAGGAACTGAACCTATGCTCCCCAGCATTGCAAAGTGGCTCTTAACCACTGACCTGCCGGGGGAGTCCCAGGAGCCTCATTTTGGGCAAGTGTTTTGCATTGTACTTTCAGCACAGGTGCGTTAAGTCGCTCACTTGCATCTTTGTGACCCTATGGACTGTAGCCCGCCAGGCTCCTCTGTCTATGGGATTCTCTGGGCAAGAGTGGGTTGCCATCTCCTTCTCCAGGGGATCTTCCCAACCCAGGGACTGACCCCGGGTCTTCTCCTGCACTGCAGGCAGACTCTACCTTCTGAGCCAGCAGGGAAGACCAGGAACCACCGCAGATACACGAGATTTCTCTCCAAAGCAGCTACTTGCATGACCCCCAACTTCTCCCAAGAACCCATCTTCTCCCACCCAACTCCAAACATGGACTTCCAGGGACAGCCCCGTGATTCACACTGGGCTAAGCCGAGCCCCGCTCACGGCACTCTTTCCCAGAACCAGATCCCTGCGGAGAGAGGGTAAAAGGCAGAGCTGCTGGACCAGGGGGAAGGCCGGTTAAAAGAAGCAGGAAGAGAGATGAGTCACCTCCACTCTTCCCTCAAGGCCTCGTGGGTCAGAGCCCACCTCTGTGACTCACCCGAGCCGTTTTCTGTCGACAGGGGCCTTTCCTGTGTCTCATTTGATCCTAAAGGATACAGGCTGACCGTGTACTGCCTCCCCAGCTTCAGGCCAGAAATATTGACCATGAAGTTTTCAGTCGACTCCTGGCTTCCTTCGAGGAGCATCCGGCAGGTGTCCGTGATGTTATCACTCTTCCAGGTAAGAGTCGCGTGCGTCACGCCCACGAAGGCGGCATGCAGATCCATTACTGGACGGGGCTCTATTTGAAAAGCACACAGTGGGCACCGATGGATCGAGATGCCTGCAGTCACCCTTCATCATGAATGACTGGGGGCACGGACGAGTCAGTGGGGCCCACCACAGATACTTCTTTTATGTCAGTCCAGTGCGATCCTATTGCTTCACAGCGGGGAGAAAATATTATGCAGGAAAAAGCAGAAAAGGATGAACCTTAAAGCCATAACTTTTTAGGATAGGAACTATTCTCCAAGACGGTCAGCTTCTACAGAGATCTGACACTCTTTTAAACTGCCCTTTTAAACAGCAGCTTTTAATATTTGTTTTAGGTATCAGGAAGAAGCATCCAAAAAAGTGACCATCTGCTACATCTAAAGGTCTCAGTTCCAGATAATACGAATATGTCGTAGTACCGAGACGCTCATCTCTGTATTCCAACCCCAAGGGGAATTTTCTGAAGACTTCCCATCTATACTATCCCCCTACCATCCTTTCTGTCATTTTTATTTGGCTGATTGTGACCGAAACCAAACCACTTTGGCCAAGATGACATCCACATCCTTTGGTCTTGAGATGAAAGCATGGAAATTCAGAATGGCACCTGCTCAAGAACAAACAGCATACTCGGAGCATCGGGGAACTAGAACCCAGGGCTCTAGCTTTAAGCATGGGGTCGCAAAGAGTCAGATGCGACTTAGCAACTAGACAGTACCCGCAGCAACAGCATTGCAGACGAAGCCACAACCCTGCTCGAGGAGACTCAGCCCAAAGGCACTGGCGTGGATGCCCGTCAGGCCCCATCCAGCTCTGAGGCGCACTGATCCCTTCTACGACTTTATTCTTCATGTCAAACGATATCTGAGGCCAAGATTTCTGAACTGGGTCATGCAGGTGTCTTTTTTAAAGAAACAGGATGTGAATAAACCAGCTGGCTCAGTGATCTGGGTGACCACTATGGACACTGCTGTACCATGGTGCTCTGGAATCAGGCTCCTGGGTTCCCACCACGTTGTGCTCAATGACCCCAGGAGCACAGAAGAAACTTAGCTTCTCAGCATTACAGATTTCTCCTCTGTAGCCCTCAGGGTTACTGTGAGGGCACTCTGATGTATCAGGGGCAGCTAAGCACATTGAAAAGACTCATTGGAAAAGACCCTGATGGTGGGAAAGATTGAAGGCAGGAGGAGAAGGGGGCGACAGAGGGTGAGATAGTTGGATGGCATCACCGACTCAATGGACATGAGTTTGAGCAGGCTCTGGGCGTTGGTGATGGACAGGGAGGGGTCACAGAGAGGCAGACACGACTGAGCGACTGAACTGAACTGAAGCACAAAGTACACGTTCAATAAATAGCAGCTGATAAACACAGCCATGGCCTCGGGAGCCTTAAGCTGGAGTGAGGAGCCTCAGCCCCTGAGCTGGGTGCTTCGGGCCACCTGGTCACCTCCCCGTTCCTATAGTCACCGATTCTGTGTCACCTTGTCCCATTACCAGCTCTAAATTCTGCTTTCTTCTTCCTCCTCCGTTCTCTTCCATCTCCTCCCTGCCCTGTCCTTCTCTTCCTGTCTCTCCTGCAGGTTTTGTTTTTTCTAAAACTGTGCTCTGAGGACCTCCAGGAGTTTTTAAAGGTGCCTGTGGCACTGCATCCCTCTAGCTCCTCTTTCTCCAGTTCTCTGCAGTTTCTGGGCACCTGGGCAACATTTTATTTAAAGAAATGATTTCCTGGCTTGGAAAAAAGCCATGTTCAAAACCACTGGTCTAGCACTGGCTGGCTTTGTGTGCGGAAGGTGCTGTGCCAGGGGCCACTTCAAGCCCGGGGCTCGAGAGGTCAGCTTCCCGTGGCTTCCACCAGCCGATGACATCACCGGCCCTCCAGATCAGAAAACCAACACAGGGCCTCTTTTTCTTTAAAAAAATAAATAAATAAAGGCATCTCAACTCTTTTTTATGTTTTTGGTTCTTTTCAACTTTAAAAAAAAAAAAAAGCTGTTATTTGCAGTTATAACAGGTGGTCCAGGGTACTGACACCTAAGCTAAATAAAAATCTAAGCTTAATCCAGTCGCTGAGCTCTTATTGCATTTGAAGCACATACTCCTCTATAAAGAATCCAAACTTTCATGCCCAACAGAAGCTTCCGGGAATATAAACACAGCATCGACTTTCCTGGGAAGCTTAAAAGAAGTCTAGTAGTTACCGACAGTATCAAGACACATTTCTAACAAGGTCCCTATTTCCGAGTCTTTGCAGAAAAGTAAGTATTCACCAATAATAATGAAAGATTTTTTAAAAACCGAACAGTTGGAAGCAGTTAAAATATCCCAAAACACACAGGACCTTAGTGTTAAATGATCCTGCCACCTGAACTCCTGGGCGTGAAACCACACAGAATCTTTCCTCATCTTCCACAGTCAACAAAAATCAATCTCTTTCCAACAGGCCACTTGAACGGGCAAGGCTCCAGGGTACAGGATGAGAAGGACAGCTCACGATCAGCCCTGGCAGCCACTCATCTTACCTGCTGCGGTGTCTCCTGAAGTCCAATTGCTTCCTGGACCTGAATCTGTGCCGTTTTCACCTGTCTGATTTGCAAAGCTCATCTGCAGATTCTCGTCCGTACTCTTTATGCCACCCATGGAATTAGAAGCAGTTGTGTTGTTTTTCCAAGTTGGGGTCACACTGGTTGGACTGATGGTAACCGCTTTCATAGGACTGGATTCTATGTTAATATTGTTTCCCAAAAAAAGGACAAAAAAAAATTATTTTTCAAAAAGAAATGTAAGAGTAAAGGCTGTTCTGTATGTCTACTTTCCAGAAGTGAGTTTTGCAACTACAAAATTTCATTTCTATTTATTTGACTCCTGGACTTCCCTCCAACAAAATACATTTAGATTTCCATGTATTTAGATAGATAGATATACATACACACATACATATATGTATATAATACATACATATGTGTCATTGAAACAGAAGGCTACAAAATAAAGATAAAAATAAGCATGGACCTAGATATTCACACTGAATGAAGAAAGTCAGACAGACGAGAAATACTGTATGACATCCCTTGCGTGTGGAAGCTACAAAACAGAAAGAGACCCATAGACTTGGAGAACACACTTATGGCTGGCAGGGAAAGGAACGGGGAGAAGGGATAGTTGGGAGTTCAGGACGCACACATACACAGGATGGATTTAAAAGGAATAACCACCAAGGACCCACTGAGCAGCACGGGGAACTCTGCTCAGTGTCAAGTGGTGGCTTGGATGGGAGGGGAGTTTGGGGAGAATAGATGCATGGGTGAGTCTCTTTGCTGTTCACCTGAAATTGTCACAACATTGTTTGTTAATCAAACATATACCCCAATACAAAATAAAAAGGTTTAAGATAAAAATAATAGAGTCTGGCCTTGTTGGCTACAACTTGAACATGGAGTTAAGTCTGTACAGAAGCTGACCTGAGACACTAAATGCATCCATCTCCGATGTTCAGGAAATGCTGCTTATGGAGAGGTTATACACTACAGGGACCCCAGGACCCTGCCAAGCGGCCCTGCACACATTCTCCCACGTATGCTTTGTGACGACTTCACGAAGGAGGCTACGTTCAAACATATACCCCAATACAAAATAAAAAGGTTTAAGATAAAAATAATAGAGTCTGGCCTTGTTGGCTACAACTTGAACATGGAGTTAAGTCTGTACAGAAGCTGACCTGAGACACTAAATGCATCCATCTCCGATGTTCAGGAAATGCTGCTTATGGAGAGGTTATACACTACAGGGACCCCAGGACCCTGCCAAGCGGCCCTGCACACATTCTCCCACGTATGCTTTGTGACAACTTCACGAAGGAGGCTACGGCACCATTTTAAGAAGGAAAAAACTGTTAAGACCTAAACTTTGTGCGTGTGATAGCTTTTTACCCAGACTCAGATCTTAGGAGGAAGCGCCACAGCTCTCTGGCATAAAGAGGGCATAAGGCAGATGAGCGTAAAGAAGAAAGGGTTGGCCTTGGAATCCAAGCTTGGATGTAAGGACCTGCTCTGCCCCGTGGCTGTGTGACCTGGAAGTAGCCCCTGAAAACATCTCAGTCTCACTTTCTTCTGCTGACAGCTCAAGAATGTTATATTTAAACATAAAGTATTTGTATTAAGACACCACGACGTTGTAAACACCATCACTGGATTTGGACATTCAAAAGTCAGGGCTCAGAGTCCAATCCTGCTAGTCACTGGTATGTGATTTTACTCAGAGTAAAATTCTCTGCTCTGAACGCCACTTCCTCCTCTGTCAAACTGCAGGTGATGGGGTCCTAACACAACGGGAAGTCAGGATGGTTGCTAACAGGAATTGAAACTTCAAGATGGGTGTTTCCTAATTACAGCCTGGATGGAGGAGCAACACCTCGAAACAGAAGCATAAACACAGCAGTAAGGCCCGTCTCAAGGGCCCAGGGCTGCATCCGAGGAGAATAAAGGGGTTTCAGGCCACATCATCTCTGCATGGACATGCCCTTCAAACGGCAGCACGGGGGTGTGCCCCTTCGGGAGCCAGGGAGACGCAAACATCGCCCAATCGAAGAAGAGGGGCAGGAGAGGAAACAAGAGAAAGAGACCAGGCGCAGGAGAATCCAGGGGCCCTCACTCCAGTCAGCTGCAGGTTAGGAAGCCCCTCCAGTCGTGAAGCTCCTCTTTGTGACGTGGCCGCTCACAGTGTCAGAGCAGCGTTTTGGCGGGTTACCACTGGGAAGCCACTTGCGGTCAGTGACGATGATGGCGAGGAGGAGAAAGATAAAACAACGGCCTCGGTTACAGCGCGGAGGCGGCAGGAGCAGCCGCAGTCCTGTCCTGGAGGCTGGCCGGGTCCCAAGGACCACACCGCGGCGCTGTGCACACACTGTCCCAAGGGTGCGTCGTAACAGTCACAAAGGAGGCGACGGAACCATTTTAAGAAGGAAAAGAAATGTGCTAAGACCTAAATTTTGATTCACACAGGATTCTGAGAAGATTTTAAAAAGCAAGTTCTTCTTGCTTTTTTGGGCCATGCCACATGGCATATGGAACCTTAGGTTCCCGGACCAGGGATCGAACTTGTGCCCTCTACAGTGGAAGTGTGGAGTCCTAACCACTGGACGGCCAGGGAATTCCTGAAAAGCAAGTCCTGAACTTTCAATACCTCAGCAAACAAAGTACATCTTAAAATATCTTTTAAAAATATGTGTGTGTGTATGTATTTTTGGTGATAAAGATGAAGAATCTGAGGTCTAAGAGGACCAATGAGGGACTCACCCAGTGGCCCAGTGGTCAAGACTCCGGGCTCCACGGCAGGAGCCACGGGTTCGATTCCCGGCTGGAAGGGCCAGTGGCTTCCCCAGTGCTTTAGTGGTGAAGATTCCACCTGCTAATGCAGGAAGTGCCGGTTCGATTCCTGGGTTCCTTTCAAGCCCAACCAACCTCAATAAATTACTTAGTATTTCTTTTAGGGACTTCTGGTGGCTCAGATGGTAAAAACGTCTGCCTACAATGCAGGAGACCCAGGTTCGATCCCTGGGCCGGGAAGATCCCCTGGAGAAGGCAATGGCACCCCACTCCAGTATTTTTGCCTGGAGAATCCCACGGACGGAGGAGCCTGGTGGGCTACAGTCCATGGGGTCGCAAAGAGTCGGACACGAGTGAGCGACTTCACTTTCACTTTTTTGGGGAACGAAGATCCCACAGGCTGTGTAGTGAGGGCAATAATAAATAATAACTAAAAATAAATAATAATAAATCAATAAACTAAGAGGGAAAGTAGCCCTGGGTCACGCAGTAAGACAGTGACAGATCCAGGAAGCAAAGCTGGGACTCTGATTTTCAGTCTGGGCTCTTAACCACCACGCCATTGGAGTGCTGCTCAGAGAGCAGACAGAAAGACACATGTTACAATAGCTCCCAGGGGAGCCAGGCTACGAGGCCAAGAATAGGGAGCAAAGAGATATACTATTTTACTATTGAAGCTAGAGGATGTGATCTTGAATACGGTGCACATATGAAGATACTGGCATTCTCCAAAACCCACAACCTACCCCAAAGGTCTTGCTCATGTGTTTGCACTTTGGGGCAGCAGGTACATTTTAGGAATCAGGGAACAAAAATGGACTGGAATGGACGAATTTAACTCAGATGACCATTATACCTACTACTGTGGGCAAGAATCTCTTAGAAGAAATGGAATACCCATCACAGTCAACAACAAGTCCAAAATGCAGTACTTGGATGCAGTCTCAAAAATGACAGAATGATCTCTCTTCGTTTCCAAGGCAAACCGTTCAATATCACAGTAATCCAAGTCTATGCCCCAACCAGTAATGCTAAAGA